>JAWWMP010000116.1:3942136-3972546 GCA_035047865.1 Dendrocincla tyrannina
CGCGGGCCGGGGCTGCTCGGGGAGCCGCGCCGCGGGCACCGACCGACAGACCGACAGGCACACCGGCCCGACCGGCCGCGCTCCGCCGACGGGCCCCGCCCCCTGTGGATGGCCGGAGAGGGCCGGCCGCGGGCCCGGCGCCGCGCCATGTCGGACACCCGCCGGCGGGTGAAGGTCTACACGCTCAACGAGGATCGGCAATGGGACGACAGGGGCACGGGGCACGTCTCCTCCAGCTACGTGGAGCGGCTGAAGGGGATGTCGCTGCTGGTGCGCGCCGAGTCGGACGGTGAGAGCACGGCCGGCGCTGCCCTCCCGCGGGCCTTATTGTTGTTACCGTGCGGCCGCCTGCCCCTCTCCTGCCCTCACCTGAAGCTCCCTGTCCCCTGCAGCCGTGTTTGCTGCGCTGGCCCGAGAGCTTCCCCTGCCAGCGCTATTCGGGCCTGGCCCCCGAGTCTGCTCAGGCTCGGCCGCCTGGCCCCCGGGACAAACCTCCCCCTAAAACCCAGCCTGCCTCCCCCTGAAACCAGCCTGCCTTCCCCTAAAACCCAGCCCGCCTCCCCCTGAAACCAGCCTGCCTTCCCCTAAAACCAGCTTCCCCCAAACCCAGCCTGCCTCCCCCTGAAACCAGCCTTCCCCCAAACCCAGCCTGCCTTCCCCTAAAACCAGCTTCCCCCAAACCCAGCGTGCCCCGGCCCGGCTCAGCTCCCTGCAGCCGCCCTGCCCCTCTGCCGGAGCGGAGCTCGTGTTGCTACATGTGACGACATTTTGTTCGCTTTTACGATGATTTTCTTTGCTTTTCAGGTGCTTTTTTTACCCCCCTCTTTACTGCTGTAAAAAGTTGTTTGCTCCTTGCTCTTTCCCCCCCAGGACTTCACTGACTACTCCAGCCGTGTGGCTGGATAAAACCCGTGTTTTATCGCACTTTAAAGACACCCTAAGGGGCTCTTTTTTGGGGTGGGAGGTCTGCGCTCCCACCGCACCGGCCGGCAGTGCCAGCTGCTGAATAAAGCACCTGAGAGCGGCACAGATCGCTGCGGAGCTGTTGCCAGGAGACACACACCGCTCATACACGCAGGATAGAGTGGCCGCGTTTGTAGATGTGAAGGGCAGCTGAAGGAAATAAAGGCAAATGGCCCACGTGGCTCCGTGGCAGAAGCACTGCTGTGCAGGGCAGCACCTTGCCTGCTGTGCGGGTTGGGAAATGGCCTTTGAAGGAGCTGGTTCCTGCACCAGACTGGGGGAGAAAAGAGTGCTGCAGAGGGTTTTGGGCTAAACTAGAAGAGCAAACTACGTTTTAACGTGGATATTTCTGTTCAATTTTGCTTTACCTGGCTTATTTTAGGGAGTTGTATTTAAAGAAGATTGTTCTCCCGGATTTTCTGTAAGATTTGGATTAAGCTGAGCATGTGTTGGCTGGGACATGGGCAGTGCTGGGAGATGAGTGGAGATGTTTGTTTTGTTGAACTCAGGACATGTCTCTTTGTACCTTTTTCAGGTTCACTACTGTTGGAATCGAAGATAAATCCAAATACTGCATATCAGAAACAGCAGGTAAGTTTTATTGCCGGGCTTTGTTTTTTCTGCCTGCTGATGCTGGGGAATTGCATTTCCTCAAAGTAATTGTGCTTTTCAGGAGAAAAGAAAAACAGGATGACATGGAATTGTTGATGGTGCTTTTTACAGAGGTGAAAAACTTCCTTAGAAGCCTGTAGGGGCTATAACTTTTCACAGTCTAGAAATGTGTGTGTCTTCTAAGAAAAAATATGTTAGCCTTCCGGATTTCAAGATGTGCAAGTTGGATAAGTATTGAACTCCTTACAGGAAAAATAGTTGGAAATACATGTTTGTGACTTTTGTCTCCCACCCCAAGCAGTCTGAAATAATTGCTGAATTAGGAAGCCAAACTTTGGCCAGCTCTGTTGAAGTGTATTTATTTACTTCTGGATTTGTTTTTCTGGAAATAAGACAAAGGAATCTCTCTTTGTGGCACTTCTTTCATTGTTGTTGCTGCTTAGTTTTTGTTTTAAGTCCTGAAAACGTGCTATCCTGGGGAAGGCCACAGGCCATGGTGACATTTACCTGCATGGTTCCCTTTCCTTGGGGAAAACCTGCAAAACAAAGCAGTGAAACAGCTGGGAGCTCTGTTAATTCAGCTGACTGAATCTCTACTGCTTTTATTACTTTTATTGTTTGTCCTTTTTCATCTTTAATTTTTGGTGGCTCTGCCTACATTGTTCTCATGGGTTTTCTGGATTGTTTTCTGTCTGTTCCTTTGTCCTGCAGTAGATTCTCTGTTCCTTTTGTTCAGTGTTTGATCCTGTTCTTTGTCATTGTGGTACCCCAAAGGGTTTCAGCACTAGAAAACAGTAATTTGGTTATTCCTAAGTCACGAAGAGACACATCTTTAATGAGTTTGGGTTTGTTACATTGTGAGAATTTGAGAAAGAAACCTTGTTAGCTCTTGCGCTCCAGAAATCAAGAGCCTCCAACTGCTTCCTGTTTACTGGAGGAAACCAATACCTAACGAAACACAAATGCAGATTATGTTACTGTAGAATTTTGAAATGCTTCCTTTTGCACCCTGTTTCCTGAAACTTCATACAAGTGATTAGTTGAAAGCCTTTCTCACTTGGTTGGTAGCAAAGTTTCAAGCGACTTAAGTAGCTTTGGTTCTCATTTCTCATGTGGAAAAGGTAGGTCATAGTTTAGAAAAACTCCAGCTGAGGTTTATTTTGGTTGGCTTTTGTTCCTGATTCTAGTGCTTTTGTGTCCTTGTGGCAGGAAGAGTTTGCTTCACTGTTTGCTCTTCTGAAGAAGTTTGGGGTTGCTTTTTTCAAGAGGAATAATGATTGGTGACTTCCAGGGACAGGTTGGTTGGTGATGGAAGGGAAACATGCCCTGCCCACACATCTGCCTTCATGTAAATGACATGGAGGGACTGCCAGGATAGTTAACTCTTCGATTGTGATTTGCATAACAGTGTTCTGTCAGAAGAGGAAACCAACTGATCTTGCAGTGCTGTGCATCAGCCTGTGATTTCCCATCGCGCCCAGTTTGTTAGCTTTCTTTCAGGTCTGCTCTGTAGGTTTTCAGCCCCAGGATGAGCAATGTGTGCAAATGCTGTCTTTTGCCCAGAGTTGCCATCACTCTTGTGACAGCAGAGCCGTTTGCTTGAGGCAAAATCAGCATTCCTTGAGGCTGGGATTTAACACGTTTGCAGGGGGCCTGCTGAGGCAGTTGCCAGAGGGCTTCTTCACTCCTGTTTCACAGTGTATCCAGGGACCTGTGTGGCAGGTCAGATGTGGGAGCTGAGTGAGCTGAAACACGTCTTGCTGCTGCATTAATTTTGATCAGCATGTGCTCCTCCACCCGATTGCCTGTGCAGCATGGGGGTGAGGGGCCAGAGCAGGAGCAAGGAGAGGGGGAGCAGCACACCTTGTGCAGACCAGCACTGAAGACGGGCTTGAACTGCTCTGAGCTTCAGTTTTTGTTCAGAGTTTTTTTTTAATCTTCCTGTGGTGTTTGAGTGAACTGAAGAGCATTGCTCTTGCTCGTTGGCTGAGCAGCAGTATGGATATATGACATGCCCAGCACTGCACCACAGTGCTCTGTGGGGGTTGTCTGAGGTCATGCAGAAAGTGTGTGCCACATCGTTTTATACTGGTATTGGACAGTCATTTTCTGAAGAAACCATCCTTCAGTCTTTCTGAAATATTTTTGGAAGAACTTACATAACTCGTGCTTTGTGTGGGCAGGACAGATTGTAAGGAGCACCATTCAGGAACTCGAGCATTCTCACAAATGCCTGACTGCAGTGCTTACGGAGGCATTTTAAGTTACTGAGCTAATTCTCTTACTGGAATCCTCCTGGGCTATGAATAGGCCTGCTGAACGTGGGTGTCCTTCTTTGTTCAGTGAAGCACCTCTGAGCCTCAGCTCACCTGCAAGTGCATTGATTCTGAGTGTCAGGGCATCAGTAATTTCACAGAATGTTTCAAGATAAATGTTTCAGATTTTGAATTCTCTAACGCCTCTAAAACTCTACTAAGTCGTTCTTACTGTTTGGTTCATCTCTGAAAGAGAACCAGATCAGGGAGCTGATCAGGCTTTTCAGTGCCTGCAGCTGCCAGTGTTTTTCCCTTGGAGCCCAGTTCTGTCACAGGGCCCACAGCAAACCCAGAGATCCAGCTGTCCATGAGCTGGAGATGAGGGGGGACAGCTGGAAGTGAAGCCCCTGTCATGTGAGTCAGGGCCCAAAAGCAGGGGGGCTCCCTGGGAATGTTTGTGGCTGGGGGATAGAAGAGCAAGTGTGACACAGGACACTCTAGTGGAGATAAACAACTCATGAACACAACTAAAACCATAGTGCATTGAGCCCAGTTCTTCACAGAAGGGGAAAACTTTTTTTTTTTCCTTCTAAAGAAATACGTAAAAAATGGTAAGAAAGAAAAAAATTGTGTGTGTAAATGCTGTTGTTTCAGTGTGGCCTGTGACTATGTTTTGGGAGAAGGAAGCTGATCTGTTGGCAGGCATTCGTCCCCAGTGGTGTTACGCTAAACTTTTTTTTTAAGGAAAAAAGAAGGCAAAGGCAAACTCCCCAAAATACACAACCACCTGTGGGAATTGGGAGATTAAGACATGAAGTGAAGAATTAATGCTGTGTCAGCACTGCTGATGTTACGTCATGCTCTGGAGTGGTAATTGTAGCAGCTGGTGAGGTTTGTTGAGGCAGGTGTGTGTTTTCCAAAGAACTGTGCTGATGGAGGGGTTTCCTGCTGTCCTGTCCCCCATGGTAGTGCCCTCACACCTGCAGCCAGGAGTGCTTCCTGGCCTGGGTGAGCCCACACAAGTGCACTGACAAAGGACTGTTTAAACTCATTTGATGCTAAACTGAGTCGGATGGAAAATGACTGAGGAATCTTCACTGGCAGTGTGTTTGAGTGGTGCTGATCACCTGGGGCTGTGGTTTTGTCCCTCTGGCTGTGGCAGGTGAGTGAAGCTTGGTGCCCAGAGAGTTGTCTGATCTGCCAGCCCATGTCTTGGATTAGCCTTTGAGCAAAATGAACACCCTGCAGATGGTAACCCATTAGCTTGTCGTTTCTTGCCATTCAGGTGTTTCTTTGGATTTCATTGCTGAGCTTAGATATCACTTGGAATGGTTTGTCTCCAATAAAAGGGGTGCGTAAGGGAAAGCCTTCACAAGCCTTGCTGAGCTGCTGCTGACTATTGAACACTGTAAATGTGGGAAGTAAATAACCTTACTGACCATTAAGCAAGGGCTTGCTAGTATTTAAAAAACATTTTAGTCTTTAAAAAACTGTGGTAACTGTTCAGAAGTCAACAAACTGGGTGGAATGTTGAACTGTTTTGCTTGAGCCCATCAGATGTAGTGTAAAGTTAGCAGAGAGCTGATCAGTTTGGACATTTTAACATGAGTTTGCTGCAGGATGTTGAACTGTTGTCCTGGTCTCAGCTGGGATAGAGTCAATTTTCTTCCTATTAGTGGGTGCTGTGGTTTGGGTGTAGGATGAGAATAACACTGACAGCACAGGGATGTTTCAGGTTTTGCTGAGCAGAGCTTGCCCTGAATCAAGGCCTGTTGAGTTTCCCATGCTCTGCAGGTGAGGGGCTGCACAAGTAGCTGGGAAGCAGCATGGCCAGGACAGCTGAGGTGCCCAAAGGGATATCTCAGTCCACAGGACAACATGGGCAGTGGATAAACGGGAGATTGGCTGGGAGAGGCTGATCACTGCTCAGGGGGGGCTGGGAAACCATATTGTGCACCTCTTGTCTCTCTTGCGTTCCTTTTCATTGCTGTTGTTACTGTAATTATTCATGATATTTTCCTTTATTACCTCTGTTCGTGTGTCCAGCCCTGGGTTTCACCTTTTCCAGTTCTCTGCTATCCCTCTGCTTTGGGGGAGGTGAGGGAGCAGCTGTGTGGGCCGTAGCTGGGGGTAAAGCACAGCAGCTCTCTATTTACATGTCAAAGTCCAGGCCTACACTCTTTGCAGTAGAGCAGCAAGTGTCCTAATAACACCTCCCACAAAACCTTCTTAGTCCATTCAGAAACTCCAGGGGAACTCCCAGAGCTCCTGTGCAACAGATGGAATTGATAGAGACAGTGACAGAGGAAAAACACTTTCTCCAATGGCAGTGGCTGCTTGTGACTTCAGTCAGAACTCAGGACTTTTGTATTCCTCAGGCTGTATGTCTTTTCACTCAGACAAGTAGCTGAGCATCAGCTAGGCATTACTTCTCTCATTGCTAGGGCTGTCTTAAACCCTTTCTGAGGAGGAAACTGGAATCTTAGGGGTTTGGTTTCTACTTTACTAAATAGAAAAATACTTTAATTGTTTTATTGTGAGCTTGCTTAATCTCCAGTGTGTGTCTTCGCATTTCAAGAGTGTTGGCTCAAGAAGCATCTTGCAGAAAAGTGCCATTATAAGATATGAAAAATAGTATATTTAAATATATTCAATGTAAGGTAGTGGTCATAAAACAGCAAAAAAGAAAATTGATGATCCTTATGGCAGAACAGGTGATTGAACATTTTAGTGTCATATATTCTTCTTTTTACAAGTGTAACCTTAATTAAAACTATTTCTTCTGTAAACATTGGCTGTGAGGAGGTAGAGATCATTATGCAGTGCAGGCCTGTCTCAGAAATAATTCTTTTCTCGTTTTCATCTTAACCAGGACACCCTGATTGTTTGGTCAGAAGCAGAGAACTATGATTTAGCACTGAGTTTTCAAGAAAAAGCTGGCTGTGATGAAATTTGGGAAAAAATCTGCCAGGTACAGTTAACCTTGTACATTCTGTTTCTTCCAGATGTTTCAGTATCTTCTGTGACTTGATGTATCTGTGCATCCTTTTTAACCCTCCTTGTAAAATAAACAAATATTCCTTGTTATTTTCTGTGTAAGGCCTAAAGTTGCCCCAACTTAGAGCACCAGGCATGGTTTTCATGATTGAATGTCAGTGATTGAATGTGAACAGTCAGTGTACTGGTGAGACTCCGGTGCTGGGTGTTTGGGGGAGGTTTGTGTGATTGTTTTTATTAAACAAGGGACTGCACACGTGCTGCAGGGAATAAGGAGCTGGCTGTGCCAGGGACAGAGGGGTGGCAGTGCTGGCTGGGCTGAACTCCCCAGCTTTCACCTGGGAATTGCCAGAACCTTCTGAGACTCGGAAAAGGCAGAGTGAAGCTGTGAACTGAAGAAACGCAGAGCTCATGTTCTCTTGCACCTTCCTTGGGATGAACCAGGCAACTGATTTGTGGTGTTACTTCAGTTACTGCCTTGCTTGTTTTTGTGTGCGGTTTGGGACGAGACAGTAACTGTGGGTGCTCTTTCCTCAGGTTCAGGGGAAGGATCCTTCGGTGGAAGTCACGCAGGACCTTATCGAGTCAGAGGAGGAACACATAGAGGAGATGCCTGAAACCAGTCCTTTGATTGACCTCCCTACTTGTGAACTCAACAAACTTGAAGAGATCGCTGACCTTGTTACCTCTGTCCTCTCCTCGCCCATCCGCAGGGAAAAGCTGGCCCTGGCCCTGGAGAATGAAGGCTACATTAAAAAACTGCTGCAGCTTTTCCAGGTCTGCGAGAACCTCGACAACACCGAGGGCTTGCACCATTTGTATGAAATCATCAGGGGCATTCTGTTCCTCAACAAAGCAACGCTGTTTGAGGTGATGTTCTCTGACGAGTGCATTATGGATGTTGTCGGATGCCTGGAGTATGACCCTTCTTTGGCTCAGCCAAAACGGCACAGGGAGTTCTTGACCAAAACAGCAAAATTTAAGGAGGTTATTCCTATTACAGACTCTGAACTCAGGCAAAAAATCCACCAGACTTACAGGGTACAGTATATTCAGGACATCATCTTGCCGACACCATCTGTTTTTGAAGAGAATTTTCTTTCTACCCTCACTTCCTTTATTTTCTTCAACAAAGTTGAGATTGTCAGTATGTTGCAGGTAAGTGGTTCTTAATATGGTCTAGATGGATTATGTGTGGATGCCCTTAGCTGTAGTTTCAGGGGATTACAATTAATCACACACACTTTCGTTTGCACAGTGTTGTGAATGCTTGCCCTTTGGGGTTTTATTTTCAAAAGGTGGATTTCGGGTGAGTATACTGATATTTTTAATGGGTTGTAAACAGTTAAAGACTTTTCTCCTTGATTACCAAGCAACATATACCCTTGAGCTGGTTTTGTGTAGGTCCTTAGGGAACAAGCAAGGTTTAGTGTCCTGTATGAGGGGCATTTGTGGTGTGTTTGTGAACCATTCTGGGTCTGTGATTCCAAAGAGCATGTTCAGAACCGTTCCTGTCACACTGCTGTTACCTCATGGTGCTCGTTTCACGTGAACGTGTTGCTGTAAAAATCAAGTTGCTGGTTTTTTTCATACTGATATCCAGAAGTAATAATTAGTAAATAACCAAGATGTCACTCTGTCAAACCTGTCCTGCATGGTGTGCCAATGGAGCTGGGCCGTGGCAGGAGCCTCAGTGAAGAGCTGTGTGTGAACTTTGTGGATTTGGGTGTTCGCAGTTCATGTCGTGTTGTGCAAGCTAGTGGGTACCAAAGTGGCTTTATTTTGGATCCATGTCCGAAAATGCTACATCTGCGTAGAACAGATCACAAACCTCCTGGGCTGGGTGTGGAGAGCTGCTGAAACAGGGAGAATTGAGGAGAGGAGGAGGGGGTAAGAACTGTGGGAAGAGAGGGGCACTGGAGAAGTAACATGTCCATATGGAATATGATAAAGGGTTCAATAGAGGACTGGAAAAAAATCAAAAGTGAGTAACTGCAGAGAATTGCATGAGTAAGCTTTTTGGCTTCTTTCTACCTTCTTCTTTGTGGCTGAATAGCAGAAAGAAACTAAAAATTAAATACCTCTTGCAAAATTAATGACTTTGTCTTAAATAAAGATTTCCCTCTAAATTTTCTTGCATATATTTTTTTAAACTAAAAATAAATTCAGTATTGTGCTCCTGAGGCCACAGTCCTTTCCGTTTAGAGATAAAGTGTGTAAAATCCTTTATTTTTCTTTGAGACATTGAAGTACTGGGTATTTAATTGTGCTGTGGTTTGCCGTTCCCTCTAGTACTCTTAGCAGAAGGTTCTGAAACCCTCTGGCAGTTCTCTGCTGGCTCTGTCGCTGTGCTTGGCCATCACAGAGGAGGTGGCACACAGGTTTGCCTGCTTGTTTCCAAGCCTGTAGATGAGACACGGATGATGATTTACCAGTCATGGTAATCCCTGAGAATGACAAACTCTCAAGAAAGCACATGTCAAAGAGGTGTTACTGCTGCTGCTGCTGGAGGGGAATTCCCTGGTGTGGAGTGTGGGCTCAGGGCTGCTGTCACAGCCCACTGCTGTCAGTCAGCTCCTTGTTGTGGCACAAGGGCTCTAAAGCTCCTTGGGTTTGGTGACCACAGTGGACTCCTCTTACCCCAAATCCCCTGGCAAAGCTCCCTGCACTGGGCAGTTTATGGGAGGAGCACATTGGTTTGGCCACAGTAAAGCTTCTGGATCCGTGCTGGGCTTTAGGACATCAGGATTACTCTGGAGCAGCCTTAGACAAGCAAGAGATCTCTCTGTGGGCAGGTGTAGTGTAGTAGGGATTTTCTGGCATATCTGCTGCTGATTGTGGTTTGGTTTTTAACAGGCTTAATGAAGCTGGTCAAGCCAGCAAAGCTTAAAATAAATATTAAATCTGTGCGTGTTGCGCTCTCTGTGATGTTGATTCCACGTATCATTTATTTGTAAAGCACCGCTTTCCCCACAGTGTGAAATTCTCAGAAAGAGGTTTGTGAGCCTTTGGCTGCATTGCTGTGTGTTAAGTTAGCCTGGTAAAGCACAGAGGTTTTAGTGGCAGCACACAGCAAAGCAGAGAGGTAAGCACCCTCTGTGTTCTGCACTGTGAAGCTCATGGATGTTTATTGCGATGCTGCTGTTCTGTTGGTGTTTGTTCAATGCATAAGTTTGTAGAGTTGTACACAGAGTGCAGTGATGTATAATTCTGTGATGCTGTCATGTGTTACTATTTGCCTTCAGCTTTATGTTGTCTTTAAAAGGGAAGAAACATTTGATTTGAGAGAATGCCAACACTATTTGCCATGTGGAGGAGGGCAGAGAAATCACAGGCCCGAGAGGGCAGCAAGTGCCCAACCACTGGAGAGATGGTCATGTTCACCCTGGTTTGCCTGTACCTCTTGAGTCTTAAGCAGTGGGGTGACTGAAATGCTGCACAAGAAGCGAGGTGGTGTCCTATATATACTTAAACATCTCTTGGTAGCAGAGGATGTGAATATGAAAAGCCACTAATAATCCCAGCACCACTGGGGATGATCCTGCTGGGTGTGTGCTCTGGTGTTTGCCCTCTCTGTGGTGATGCAGTGGAGGTGTGGAGAGCTGGGCTCGCTGCACTGTGACACCTGCAAAGACAGAAGGTTTAGCTTTCCAGGGGCGCTGTGTAAATTCTGTTCCTTTTGTGTGTTACACAGGAGGATGAGAAATTTCTGTCTGAAGTTTTTGCACAATTAACAGATGAAGCCACAGATGATGACAAACGGTGTGAATTGGTAAGTCAGAACTTGGGGGTGTCTCCCAGGCTTCAGTTACAGCCGTGAGGCAGAAACAGTGCAACTGCTCTGCTCCTCCAGTCATCGAGCTGTGTCTGTGCGATCCCCCAGTGCAGGGACTCTGCCCCCTACAGATGGTCACTGTTTCCTCTTTCCGGAGTTGGCAGGCTCAGATACACCTGTAACTGCTCTTTTCCTGTGCAACAGGTTAACTTTTTCAAGGAATTCTGCGCCTTTTCTCAGACCTTACAACCTCAGAACAGAGATGCGTTTTTCAAAACTTTGGCCAAGCTGGGAATTCTTCCAGCTCTTGAAATTGTAATGGTGAGTGAAAACTTACAGGGGATTTTCATCAAGCTACAAAAGCCCACGGCGCTTTGAGCAGTTTTCGGGTCTGCTGAGCACCTCTGTGTGCGTGTGGTGGGACAGCTGTGCTGGGAGTGGAAGGTGGCTGGAACATTCAGAGTCCAGAAGCTGCCCAGGGCTCTGACCTGGGGGCTGTGCTGTGTTTTACTGGGCATGGCAGAGGAGCCTGTGCTCGGTGCAGTCCTTGTGACAGCATGGTGTAAAAATTGAAAGAGGCTCTTTCTTCCTGCAGCAGCTCAATTGTTGTTGTTGTGGTTGTTGTTGGAGCAGGGCCAGAGAAGTATTTTTAGATAATCTTGAACTGTGAGCTGGTCCCTATCCGAAAGATCATGTAATCCTGTCCTTTAGCAGATTAATCTGTCCTAATCAGCAGTGGGAAAACAGACATTTTTTTCACTCCTTTAGTTGCAGCAGCTGTTGCTGCCAGACCATTGCAATTTATTTTGCTGGTTTATTGTTCTTCTGTAACCCCATTGCTGTTTCTCATAGAAACTTCTGCAATTAAATGTTCTCAGATCTTTCAAATCCCTCTTTTTTGCAGCTTTACTTGATAATAAATAGCAATCTTAACTTGTTCTAACTAATTAATTTCTTTCTCTTTATTAGGGAATGGATGATCTGCAAGTTAGATCTGCTGCTACAGATATATTTTCTTATCTAGTAGAATTTAGCCCATCCATGGTCCGAGAATTTGTAATGCAAGAGGCCCAGCAGAGTGATGATGTAAGTAAGAGTGGTTTGGAGTGTGAATAAACCAGTTTTAGAGCAAACAGGAGCACACAGAACAGCAAAACAAGCATATCCCAAATTCTGGAGAGGTTTAGCCCCAAAATGTAGGTACTAGAAACAGAGATTTAAAATGCAGACATCTCTGAGCATGTTGGTGTTCCCTGAGTTTACAGCTACAAGCTGCCAAGCCTGACTAACAAGGGTTGTGGTTGTGGAGGGTTGTGCTTGACAGAATCCCTGTATTCCAAATGTATCTCAGTTGTTCAGTTCCACTTAAATTTGTCTTTAGAGAAACGCCAGGACTTAGTGGAATCCCTTTGCACCCCTGAACGTGTGTGTAAGTCTGTTTGTCTGGGGTTTTGTGCAGGACATCCTCCTCATCAACGTGGTCATTGAGCAGATGATCTGTGACACCGACCCGGAGCTCGGCGGGGCTGTGCAGCTCATGGGGCTCCTGAGGACCCTCATCGACCCGGAGAACATGCTGGCCACAGCCAATGTGAGCAAACACACACCCTGCTGCCTGGGCAAGGTTAAGAACCTGCCAGGGAACCGAAACAAGCTGAAAAATAAGCTGAAGTTTCCTTGAACTTTGGATAATAAATGTTTTCAGGGCATTGTGTGGGTATTTATTAAACAAATTTAGTCAGGCATCTCGAGTTACTGATGTATTTTCAGCATGTGTTTGCAGGGTGGGGGGTTTTTGGTGGTAGTTACCTTGGTTGTCTGTCCCAAAGTGAAAGGGCTGTGTTCCTCCAGTGAAGAGAAAGCTGCAGGCCCAGCGGGTGATATCCAGGCAGACCTGTAGGAGACAAGGGAATGTTTGTGGGCTGTTTCTCTTGTTCCTGCTCTTTCCTATTTAGAAGCTTATGTCCAGATGGCAGTGTTTAATGCAGTGGGGTTTATTCTAGAAAACCGAGAAGAGCGAGTTCCTCAATTTCTTCTACAACCATTGCATGCACGTCCTGACGGCGCCACTGCTGGCCAACACAGCCGAGGAGAAATGTGACAAAGGTACCCAGCCCCTCCTTTGCTCCAGCCCCCTGAAGGCCCTCGGTGCTGGGGCGTGACTGGCACTGCTGCTCCCAGGGATCCCTGGGATGCCAGCTGGGAATGCCCCTGGAGAAAGCTGCTGCTCCCAGGGCCAGGGGCTCTGTGGGCAGCAGTTGCCAGCCCTTTCTTACAGCTCCTCGTGGTGTGCTCTGTGAAACGTGTGCTTCCCTAACTGTAATCACACTGACATGCAGGTGTTAATAGTGTTCTAATTTTATTAGTACCACTTTCAAAAATATTCGCTGGAGAGCAGGGAGTGTCTGCAGGTCACAGGTACTTTTGTGTAAAGTTTACAGGGACAGCCCTCACTGTTGATGTGATTCAAAGCAGTGCAACCTGGAAGTCCTTTTTTTTTAAATTTTTCCTAATTTTACCAGTAGAATTGGAAATCTCTGTTTGTTCCATGCAAATAACACACGTTAGTTTGCCTCTAGTTCTTTGCAATCAGAATTTTAACATCTGTGCAGCCTCCTGACTGATTTTATGAACACTCTTTCAAGAGATTAAATCAAACCAATACATGTTGGGTAAAAACATTTGTTTCATCTTACCTATTTTCTCATATTCAATATTAAGTCAACTGTTTTGTGCATTTTATACAAAAATAGAACTGGCAAAATATCTGTAGTACTCAGTGTATTATCTGAAGAATTTAGAATTAGTGCTTTATTCTAGGTAGGAATAGTATTCCTAAGTCTTAGGTCACACATTTTCACCTTGTTGGGTTGGGAAGTTTGTGATGTAAATCAAATACAGAAATCTCCCCTGGCTGCATCCTTGCTGTGTGTTGATTTCTGTACAACTTACAGAAACTGATGAAAAGTCTGACCATCTGTGGAATTGATTGTTTATCCTTATCTTTTAAATACTGACAGTGCTTTTCTAATGTTTGGTTTTATTGTCTCTTGGTCAGATGCAGTAGTTGGATCCACCAAGAGTAATACAATTTGTCCTGGTAAGTTTAATTGACCTTTGAGTTCTGAAAATTAACTTGTTTGCTGTGTATGGCGTTTTATTAAAAAAGAAAAGTTAGGTGTATTTCTTGTAGTACTTTTTATCAAGGTAGGCGTAGGTGCTTTGCTTCACTTGAGGCAACTGGAGACAATGCAGTAAAACAAAGATCCACTAAGGACGTGTCAGGAACTGCAGTAGCAGCTGAGCCTGGTGATGATTTGGTGTATGACTGTACCTTGTTTATTTTTATATAATTTAAATTGTTCATGTCTCTTGCAGATAATTATCAAACGGCACAACTACTTGCCTTAATTTTGGAGCTGCTTACTTTTTGTGTGGAGCATCACACATATCACATCAAGAACTACATCATGAACAAAGATTTGCTAAGGAGAGTCCTGGTCTTGATGAATTCCAAACACACATTTCTGGCCTTGTGTGAGTATGAAGCTCTTGATTTCCTTCAAGGCTGCGTGTGCTCTCTGGGGAAGCTGTTCCAGTGTACACCTAAACTCAAAATTCATGTTACTATTTACTACTGTTAACTAATTGCTGCTGGACTTGAGAAAGAAACCAGTGGTCCCTGGGGACCCTCAAATACCCAGGATAGTGAAAGGAAAGAAAGGTGACCTGTCAGCACTTGCCCAAGTGGTTTTGGATGCTCTTGGTTTGGGTGCATCTTCCTCAGGGTAACACAGGGTGATTCAGCAGGGGCCCTGGCAGGTGGTTACCAAATCCCTGTGCATTCCCTTGTTCATACAGGTGCTCTTCGCTTCATGAGGAGGATAATTGGCCTGAAAGATGAGTTTTACAACCGTTACATCACCAAGGGGAACCTCTTTGAGCCAGTTATAAATGCTCTGCTGGACAATGGGACTCGGTACAACCTGCTCAACTCGGCAGTGGTCGAGCTGTTCGAGTTCATCCGAGTGGTGAGTTGAGCAGCAGCTGCAACTCTCAACACACCTGACAGGGCAATCTTGCCCTTCCACCTAAAATCCCCAGCTGGAAATCCTGTGGATCAATGTCCTTGGGAAACAAGGACCTGGAGCAGCTCCTGAGCCACTGGCTGCCAGAGCCTCCATGTGTGGGAGGCTTTCCAGGGAACCTCTGTGCTCTGTCAAAGGGAAGGGCAGGTTTTGGTGGTAGGGGATCGTGGCTGCTCTTTTCTAGCAAGAAGAAAATGAGGAATGTTAGAATTTTATAGGGGAGAGACTTGTTAGAGGGGGACTGACCGAGAGGGTCCTTGTGCCCTGTGAGCTGCTGTAGTTACTGAGTCCTGGGGAGAGCAAGATAAAGCCATCCAAGATAAAACATCCTGGCTCATGGAAGCATCACGAATAGCACTGGGACACTGCTGAGTATGTTGTCTGTTTCTGTGGGAAATTTAGTGATTATTCCTAGATCTCAGCTCTTTTATTAAGGATAAATCTGATTACTTCAAGTTTGTACGATAATGTTTTGGCTGTGGGCAAGAAATCAATCCCTTTCCAATCTAAACTGAAAAGGTTTCTGAACTCCTGCCTGTGACCATTTGAGAGTGAAACCCTGTCTTGTTCTTCTGCAGGAAGACATTAAGTCCCTTATTGCACATATAGTTGAAAACTTCTATAATGCACTTGAATCTATTGAGTATGTTCAGACGTTCAAGGGACTGAAGACAAAGTATGAGCAAGAGAAAGACCGACAGAACCAGAAGCTGAACAGGTGGGCCCCAGTTTGTGTGCTCTGAGTTTTGGTGTTCAGTCTGGCTCGTTGTCAGACGGGTGTTGGTGAGTCTTGGGGTGAGGATGGGACTGGGAATGGAGCTGGAGAGCCTTCTCCAATGGACCAAATTCCTTCTAGAATTCTGGGAGCTATTTCTGCTCCCGAGTGTGCCGCTGCAGCAGAGCTGCAATGCCTGTGCTGTGTCTCTTGCAGTGTCCCCTCCATCCTGCGCAGCAACAGGTTCCGCAGGGATGCCAGGGCCTTGGAGGAGGATGAGGAAATGTGGTTCAATGAAGACGAGGAGGAAGAAGGAGAAGCTGTTGTCCCTCCAGTTGAGAAGTCAAAACAGGAGGATGATTTTCCTGATAGCTATGAAAAATTTATGGAAACTAAAAAAGGTATTTATTGCATTTGAGCTTGTTGGCGCTGGAAGGGCTCCATGGCAGACCTGTGGAGCATCATCTAAAGTAGCCAGTGGTTTGTGCTCTGAACCACAAGCAGCACTAAGGGTGTTCTGTGTAATTCAGTCATGGGATCGGAACATGTCTTTGCAAGCCAGTTTAGGATTAAAATAACAAGTTAAACTAGATGCATGCCCAAAGCAGTTTAAATGGCATTCAGAAGCAAGACTCGGTGCCTGTGTGCTCTGAGGGAGCCCTGTCCCCATGCCCTCATCATGTGGGCTCTGCTCAGTTTGCTGCTGAGGGCGCTGGAGGAGGTTGGTGGGGAGCTGTCTGTGTGAGCTGAATTACAACCAAGACAACCCTTTGGCTTTTGCCCTGCGATTGTGCCGTGATGCAGATTGTGCTCCGTGGTGTGCAGCTGATCCCTAAGTGTGGCAATGTTTGTCCCTCAGCTAAGGAGAGCGAAGACAAAGAGAATCTTCCAAAAAGGACTTCAGCTGGGGGATTCAAATTCACTTTTTCCCACTCAGCCAGCGCAGCCAACGGTGCGAACGGTGCAAACAGTAAATCCGTGGCAGCTCAGACGTCCCCGGCGAGCTCCAACGGCTCCTCCTCCAAGAACTCGGCCCTGGCCCCGGCGGTGACGGCCCCCAAGGTGGGACAGGTGGCATGGGAGCTGCTGGCCTGGCCATGGGCAGGGGGCTGAGGTGGGGTAGGGTCACCCCAGCCCTCCCCAGTGGGTGGGGGAACGTTTAGGAAAGGACTGGGTGGGACCGGAGCCTGCTGGTGTCTGGTGGCACAGTCCCATCCTGCATTTTCCTCGTGGTTTCACTGCTGCCACTCCTGAGCCTGCTCCCTGCCCAGCTGCTGCTCTGTATGTGAGGGACAGAGGAGACTGGGATGTTGGGAACTCTGTCAGTGCCCCATCACCAGGCAGTTAACTGAGTGTCTCTTAAGCAGACAGGAGCAGCGAGTGACCCCTCTGTGGCACCTGACACAGCTGCACACTGTTGGAAGCTCCCTGAGCAGCTCCGGGAGAGTGCAGCACGAGTTTGGTTTCCCGCCCTGAGGCTGAGCAGCCAAAGGTATCTCAGGGCCATGGTGGGGCTCGTGCCCATCCAGCTGGGAGCTCCCAAAGGGACTTCTGAGCAGTCATGAGGCCAGAGCCAGAGCAGCAGGGGAGCTGCTCTCTGCAGCCTCCAAACCACTCTGCAGACAAACGCATCTTGGAATGCCAAAGGCATCACCAAGAAACCTGCTGCTGCAGGCTGGTGTGTCCTCACAGACGGGCTGGCCATTGGGTCCTAAAACTGCACATTTCTCGGGAATTTTTCAAGGTGAGAATTGCCTTTTTCCCTTTCTCTACTTGGCAGGGAAGTCTAGTTGGCCTAGTGGATTATCCTGATGATGAAGATGATGATGAAGAGGAGGAAACATCTCCAAGGAAAAGACCTCGTCTGGGTTCATAAAAGAAACCAAAACTTTGGAATAAGAACTCTTCCTGCGGGGTTTCAAATGCTGCAACTGTTTTAAGAGCTAAAAAGAGTCTTGATTCAGAAAGCTTTCTCCCATGAGTACATAAGATAATACAAGGAGTAGCAAAAGAAACTCGGTGTATCAGCTAGAAAGGGTTAGTTCTGTAAACACAAAGCTTCCAAGGAACTTAATGTCTTTCTAGAAAGTAAGGAGTCTGCCATTCAGGCTGTCAAAAAAATGAAAAATTAAAAAAAAAAAAGGTGGGTTAGTATTCTCAGAACCTGGATGATGGCTTCTCAGCAAGGAAAGTCTCAGGTGTCGGGAGGGCAGGGGGAGGGAAAGGTATGGTAATACTTATTTTCAAAATATATTGCAGGGTTTCCCCAGTGTTTAACAGAACTAGGAAAAAAAATAAAATTCAAGCTTAAATTTTGAACCCAGTAATCTTAATTTTGTAATGGTGCTGTCAGTTGTGTTCTTTTAGCAAAGCCTCTTTTAAAAAAGATTTTAAGGGAAAACTAACTCTGTTTGCATAAGAACAATCCATGTTTTGGGACCATTTCTTACCAACTAAGTCGCATTTCTCATGGTTGGAGGGAGGGCCGCTGCAGTTACAGTGCCTGGTGAGTGGTTCAGACAGTTCAGAGGAGGTTTCAGTGGTGTTTCCCAGGAGGAGAGAAGGGAGGCTGCATTCCGGGTGGAAGGGTTTGCTTGGTTCCGTCCCGTCAGACACCCAGCAGTGTGAATGCCCAGAGCAGGCGCTCCCCCAGGGTGCTGTCGCAGCCCAGCAGGGTGGGCAGGATCCCCCGGTCCAGCCACGCTCCTGCAGGTGAGTGCAAACTGCAAAACTGCACTCGGAGGGGGGATGAGGAACACTAACAGGCCTTTGCTAGCGGGGAATCCCAGCAGCATTTTAACACCCGAGCCAGCCTGGACCAAGATGGAGTTACTGCTGAGAGAGCGCTGGGATCTGGGGCAGGAGCAGCACCGGCACCTGGGTGTGGCAAAAGCTGCCTTTTTAAGACACAAAAGCACATTCCACGTAGGTGAGTGAACTGTGGCAGAAATAGGGGAGTGGGTAGAGGCAAACAGTCCAGGTTTTATTTTCCAGAGCAGCACGTGAACTGTAAATATTTTAATGTTAGTTTGCCCATTGTGATCTGAGATCATGACTAAGCGAGAGGACATTTCCCAACTGTTAAAGGATGGAACCAGCTGCAATCCACCACATAGATCACTCTTGTAATATGTGTTATGGGTCCATTTCTCCTGGAATAGTTTAAACTGAAGCAGTCTCTCTGTTTTGGAGATTTTTTTTGTAGTTAGTTTTAATTTTAGCTCTTGTTTGGAAAAAGATGGGCTGTTTGTGTAGATATGAAGTATAGTTTTTTTCCATAAAACAGAAGTTTATTTTGTATTAAAGATACCACTGTACTTGTTTTACACCATTTGTATACATGTGGTGATATTAATGCTGAACTGTAAAATTCAGGAATTAAAATGTGACCCTGTAATTCCATAATTACTGCTTTTGTTTGGTTTGTTACACGTGGTAAGTCAACTCTGAACTTTAACTGTGGCCAGTGTGGGACATTGTTTAGGCTGAGTTCTCCATGCAGTTGGAAAAGTAACTGTACCACCAGCTGGAATCCCCGAGGGAAGGTGTGAGCTCTCCCTGCTGCCTGAGCCAGACAGGAGCACTGGGATGGACCTGGGGACAGTGGTGCTGCCCCTGCAGAGCTCAGCCCTCTGTGACTGATTCCCCACCTGTGTCATGGAACACCTCTGCACCTGAGGAAGTGTGTGCTGCGAGATGGAGCTGCTGCAGCATCGCCACGACCACCTCACTCTTGGGCTGTGCTTCCCCGTGGGGCCTTTTCATAAAGATGAACTTCCTGGGCCAGTAGCAGGCCCCTGGCTGTGCCTTCACCTACCTGAGGCTGAGGAGTGGTGTCACCCAGAGCGTGGCCCTGCGCTGTGCTGATCCTCTCTAGCAGCCACCCAAGCCCAGCTCTCGGCCGTCTCCAAGGAAAGCTCAGTCCTCACCCTGCTCCTCACCCTGCGCCACCTTGCCGAAGCACTGGCAGGAGCTTCACAAACACAGGAACGGGAGGTTTTTTTACAGCAACAAGAAGAATGTAATGAATTTTTATAGGAGCCAAGTGGCATTGGCTGGCCCACTAACCCCAGCCTGCAGTCCCTGAGGAGGTGACATCCAGCACTCCTGAGTGGCTCTCCCTGGGGCCGCTGCTCCTCCGTGCTGGTTCCCCCAGCCCTGTTTGTTGCCCTGCCTGGGCCCCTCCCACTACCACTCTTTGGAAAGAACAGAGCACCTGCCAGCGTGTACCAGTTATAAATGCTATTTTAATAAAAAGTTACATGAAACTTCAGCGGGTGCGTTTGTCTCTTTTCCTGTGAGTTGCTGGGGCAGTTGGGGATGGGATGCCCTGGGCTAAGGGAGACCTCTTTCTGCACCTCAAGTTACTCAAGGCCAAACCAGCAGAGGATTTAGGATTTCTATTACTCTGGAAGGGAATTGCTGGGGACAGCCCTGGCTTTGCAACCAAAGCAATTCCTTTAATTACTTAAAAGTTGTGTTTATAGCAAACTTGGGCCTTGGGACTGGTAAACTGCCCCAAAAGTCTGTAAAATGCTGTAATCTGCAGTTAATTCTTACATGTCTTGACTCCAAGCTGCATTACCTTTCTCAAAAATGAGATGGTCAAGGTTGCACTTCCTTGTGAAATTAGACTTTATGATGTTGCACAGCTGACAAAGAGTGATTTTATAATGGGCTAATAAAAGGAACCAAGTTCTACACGGTTAGAAATGCAGGAGTTACCATGTCTAGCTCTGACCTGGTGCTGTAGGAATGACTTGACCTGCTCTCCATCTCTGCTTCTGTTGTACAGGCTCTCCAGAGGCCGAGGCCAGGGCTGGAGCACATCTGGGCACTGCTGAACAGTCAGGGAGCTTCCAGCATTCTGGAAAAGGAGCGCTCATGGTGTGTCTCAGTGCAATTTGAAGTACTGATTTACCAAGGACTGAGCTGCTTGTCTGAAAGTTCTATAAAACTAAGTGTAAAATTGCAAACCAAATCCTTTCACTTGTTGATGATATAATTTGTTCTAAAAACCTTCTCCTGTTTCTGGGATCTGCAATGAGCTGCTTAAAACTATCGCTTATTAATAACTTCTTCTTTTAGTTTCTCTGCGAGCATCTTCCTCTTCTGTAGCAACCTCTGCTTCTCTTCTGACATTTCCTGCAACAAAGGGAAAACAAGAGGGCATGAGCAGCTTCCCTGGCAGGGGCCAGCACCCAGCATGGACCAGGGCAGGGAATGGGGCTCCTGACACTAAGCTGCCTTTCGCATTTCTCAGGAAAAAGCACAAATCCCTGAGAGCTAAGGGAGCCCAAATAGTGGGACATGGACTAGGACTTCAGGGTCTGAGGACACTGAAGCAAACCAGTGCCAAGTTATCACTGACACTTCCCACCGTAAGCCCCTGCAGAACCAGTACAAAACACTGGAAATATTTCCTCTCTGCTTCCCCCACTTGTTTGTGACCCTGCTCTACTGCTCAGCAGCAGCACGAACACCTGCACTGAAACCATGGGTGGGTTTATGGAGGGACTGAAGTGCTCGAGCCCTTCACCTCCTTAGGTGCTTCCTCCTCTTTCTGCTCTGTGTTGGTTGCTGTTGGTGCACTGTTTTTGGAGTCCTTCTTTGTGGCCAGCAGCATGTCTCGTTTCTTCTTGAGATAATCCTCGCGCTGCTTCAGCTGCTGCTTTTCAGTTTCTGATAAACTCTGGGGGGGGAAATTGAAAACCTGCGTTGAAATTCACTTTTGGTGTCAAAGTCCTGTGCAAGAAAAGCATTTACATCCTATTCGCCTCCAAAATTATCAGCTGAAAACAAGTCCAAGTTGAGTGTCAAGCCAGAGCTGTCACCTAAGGAACTATCATGGGACAAAGGCTGAATCCGACCCTGAAACCAGAATCATGAGCTGAACTCTGTGCTAATTAAACTGTGACTATCATGAAACAATGTTTGCATGCTGGTTTAAAAAGCATGAAACTAACCCGAACCAGCCTGATTACAAGAACAGAAATAATACTGTCTTAAATACATATTGCAGCTGTAATCCTGCTTTTTGCCTTCTAGTTCTACGTTTGGGGTTTATTCTTACTTGTTTGGTTTAGACTTACAGGTCCTTTCACCCCAACTTTTTGTGCTGTGTTCTCTGAACATTTCCCAGCAGACCTTTTCTTAGTGTCGTCTTTCCCCTTGGCACAAGAGGGCTGAGGTAAGTTTTCTGTTCCTTTTTGTTGTGGGCAGACTGGTTTTAGGTCTTCCTTCGTGGATTTATGAGATCCCTCTAAGTAATTTTACAGAGAAAAGAATTAGAAAAGAGAAATACATGCGATAAAAATTATAAATCAGTGTTTCTTCCAATACCCAGATGTGTCTTGTGAAATGGGAAACTTAAAAATCACGTTTCTCCCCTTTTTTTCCTGAGGTGGGAGCCAAAGTCTCTCCAGTGACCAGAGAGGGGAGCAGGGTGTGTTTCCAGAACTTCACTAAGACTCCTCTTAACTAGAACTACCCCCCAGGTAAGCTAAGGTGCTGCTCCTACTATACTTCTAAAGAGGGTTGTGACTGTTCTGTCCTGTCTGCCTGAAAATGTTCATACAGGTGCAAGGAAACAGGTGGGGAAATACCAGTTTTACTCCTCACTCAGTTTGGGTCTGTCCATAAGAGCTGAGCAGTTCACAGCTCCTTAAGTAACTCTCCTTGGGACTGCAAGTTGGGAAGTGTCACATTGAAAAGATTAAAACAAGTCATGAAAATCTGAACCAAAGGCAAAAAAAATTGTTTGGTGGCCTGTGAATGACTCTTAAAAGTTGAAGGTTGGTTCCTTCAGAGATGTTCGCTGTCAAGAACTGTTGTACAATTGTAAATTAAACCTATAAATTTAATCTATAAAGGGATGGAAGGCAGAGTTTTTTGAGTCCTTGATTCAGAGTTGCTTCCAGGGAGCTTGCTGTTCTTATGGTGGTACAAGCACAGTAAGTTCAGAGATAAAAACTGCTGTTGGACTCCTCTGTTTCTCCTCCAACTGGAGAAGACTTGGAACATCGTGGAATACTGAAACAACCCAGGCTGGAAGGGATTCCTGCAGGGCACCTCATGCAAGCACCCTGCTCAGAGCTGGGCTGCTTTTTACTCACAGCCTTATCCACCCAGTCCTTAAAATCTTGGTACCAGTGGACTCTTCTATAATTTAAACTCAGCCTGATATTGCACACTCAGCATTGCATGCATCCCCACCCCCCAAAATTACCTAGTGGACATCTTGGAGTTTCTTCAGCACCCTCAGCTCCCTCAGGGGATTCCTTAACTTTTACAGCTTCTCTCAAGTCTCCTGGAGATCTGTGGGTGACATCTGGTGCTTTAAGTTTAGCTCGTGCCTTGAATTAGACAACAACAAACAAAACCAGGTGTTACAGCCCCTGCCACTGCACTTCAGGCTTTGAACTGTCCACACGAAGAGAGCTCCCACAACAACTGCCAGTTACAGTTGTGCTGATTACATTACTCACAATGCAATCCACCTCTTGGAACAGCAATGCCAGCTGGGATTTGCCCAGGAAATGTCTGTCAGAACCCACCAGCACTCGTTAAAGTATTATTTTGCAATAAAGGAGTCTCTCATTGGACACTATGACCCTCTCTGTCCAGATGAACTGCACTGGGGTCTCTGCAACCTGGTCTCTGATCAGGAACACGGATATCCCTGGATAAACCTGCCTGTTTCCCCGGAGCAGGGGAGCTTCGTTGCCATGAATGCACCCTTTGGCCAGTCCCCATTCCCATTCAGTTCCCTTTGCACAGGGTGTGCTCACATGGACACCAAGGGGTGGGCTCCTGGAGAGCATTGCTGGGTCCTGGTGATTAGTTCTGGCAGTGAACACTTAATGAAAACTGCCCTGTCTGTGGAGTGATGCCGAAGGTAATTCCTGAAGGATTATGAATGCTGTCATCCCCAAGCAGCTTATACTTTGAAGTCTCTTTGATCTTGACAGTATTAGTAATTCAGATGTTCTCTGGGTGTGAAAGGTTGACATCTGTTCCCAGGATTTCAGGATTCAGGTACTGAGCAGGGAGTATGGTTGTCATGGGATACATGTATGGGTGGCACACTTGGAGTGACACACTCACAGCCAGGACAGGAATGTTGGGGTATTTCTTAACCACAGCTCAGGAGCAAAGCTAAGATACTCACTTCTTCAGTCCTCTTTCTTTCCTGCTCCATTTCATATTCTTCCTTAGATTTTCTGTAACACAAAACACAAATAAATACTCAAAAGTGCTTTAGTGTTAGTGATTTTTAAGTAAATTTAGCACTGCTTAAATATTTGAGAACTATCAAAGACTGAGAAGATAACGTGAATTTATTAGCACCTAAAACCTTTCCATGACTTAAGTAAAACCACGATTTAATAGAAATTAATAACTGGGATAAACACATAAACCCCACCATCCTCCTTCCCTGTGCAAAAATAACTGTGTGGGAATTTCCAGGGCTTATGTATCTCTTATTTCATTTGCTGGTTTGAGGACAGGAGGGGAAGCATTTCCAGAATAGAGAGGGGAAATAGCACCATCTAATAGAACCTGGATTTGTGTACAGACACATGAACTGAGAGTGGGGGACAATCTGCAGGAGCTGGCTCAGCCCTCACACCTCCCAGGTCACAGCAACAGGATTCTGACTAGAACATTCTGGGCATGTATAAGATAAAGGCAGTTTCCTGGAAAAGGCTGCAAGAGTTAGGTCCTACAGGCTTTATTTATTATTTTAATGTAACATACAAAGTAGGACTGACTTGTTTCTTACCTTAGAACCTCCCTGAGTATTTTCATTTCTTCTTGTTCAATTTCACTGAATACATCAGAACCCTCTGTCAGACACTCAGGCAACACACCTGGGGAAAAACACAGCAAAATTTAGGCATTACTCTGAAGAAAATGATTTGGGGCTTCAATTGGCAGAGACAAGACAAAAAAAATCCAACCAACCAAACACAAGAAAACCACACCCACAAAAGCCAAAGCCCTCTAATGTCTCCTCTCTGTCACTGCTTCCAAAAAGGTCCTAGACCCTGGTAGCAAAAAGGCAAAGGTTTCTGACTAGGCAAGTCTTGTCATCCAAGGCTGAGCCAAACTCTGTTGAGCATTATGTGGCATTTCCTGTAGGCTGCAATTCAGCCATGGCCAACTGAACCATTCCCAAATTTAGCTGTTACAGGAAAGGTGAATTTTAAAAACAAGACAAACCAAAATGGTAAAACTAAAGACATGGAAGAGTGGAGTGGGGAGATGAAAGTCCTTTCAGAAACATCATCAGAGCAGCAAAGTTGGGTGTCAATTATTTTCTCTTCTTTATCTTCTTTTGGAGGTTTGTATTAGCATGATGGAGGCTTTCACTTCTGCTTTCTATGTGGATTTTTCAGTGTGAATTGTGGAGTAAGCACAGCAGAATTCAAACTATCAGTACTGGCATGTTTGAGGAACTGAACTAATTGTTTCAATACTCAAAATTGTCACCAAAATTCTGTAACAACAATCCCTGTCAAGTTTTACAGAGAACTTTAGAGAAACAGAATTGGAAAATCATTTAAAACACAGACAGCTGTCACTGGGAATGCAAGCCAAGGCCTGAGTATTGAAATCCCAGTAACATCAACTGAGTGTTTTCCAGTAAGCTGAACTGGAACAGAACCAGCCCTCCACACTCATTTCTGAATGGATTAAACAGTCAGCAAAAGAACACAAAAACCTGAAGTGAACCCCCTCCCTTGACCCCTTCTTACCATTTCTTTCTTTAATGATTCGAATGGCTTGCAATTGCATTTCAATATTTTTCTGCACCATCATTTTTTTAAATAGTCTAAAATCTTCTGCTGCCAACACCGTTTGCAGGATGGCCTGGAAATGGGGGGAACACACACACAAAATCAAGGCCCTGCAGGGATCACAACCCACTCAGTCTGCCTGAAATTAGATTGAGACTTCAGCTCTGAGGAGCCTGTTTTTAATAATTCCATTTCCTTCTCCTACCTGTCTGTTTTTCCAGACATATAACAATAGACAGGGAAAGAACTTGGTGGGCTATGTCTTTAGATCAACATGTCTACAGTAATACTACGACAATATTATTATAATATTATGACAACACTGGGTGTCCCAGTGTAAGTTTGCAACTGCAATTCCTTTGAAAATCACAGTTTTAACAAGAAAACTTTTCCAAGATTCATCTCCCCCCTGTTCTATTAGTGGGATCATAAAGCTAAGAATTAAATGTAAACCATAAAGCTAAGGATTAATCTATTTGCTCAAGGAAGGCAAATACCTGTGACGTGTGAGTCTTTGCAAGGGGAGACGAAAAAGCTTCCTGAAATTTCTCTTCATTAATTCCAACTTCTTTAAGATAGTCCTCTAGTAACTTCTCCACCTGTAAGAAAGTACAAGCCTCACTTTCTAAGGGTCTTCCCTAAAATCATAGGAATTTTTTTCATCATTGTATATTCTTTTCTGATAATGTGTTTTTTAAACTCAAAGGAAAATCATTAGAATTTTACAACTTATTTTTCTGGTATGTCAGGCTTTTTTTGCTTTCATTGACTGTTCAGAATAAGCATTTTTTTTGCTCTAATTTGATTACTACTTCATTTATCTTCTCCAATTTCCAGGACTCTCACTTGTCTACGTTTTCCCCAGATTCCTGGCTAGTATTCCTCATCCTTTTTCAATGTAAGTAAAAGGCTTTTTGCCAGTGTGTGCCTGAAAACCTTTAGAGACAGAGCAGGGATAGGTGTTGGTTGGTATTTATTCAACTGATGCTTTTTAATATCAAGTATTCCCAAGCCTCATTATAAAAAGAGCATTTTGGAAATCTGCATGCATTGGTTTATAGGTATTTGAGCCCCAAAACCCCCCTTTTTTCTGATAATTTAAATTTTATTGGGAAGATTTCCAGACTCCTGAGTGAATGAAATACAAATTGTGTGTGTTCTCAGACTTTGTGCTCTTTGTCATTTTAACTTGACAGCAAATAACATTACCAAGCTTACAAACACAGTCTGGAAGGTAGTGGATGTATTAATTCTAACTAAAAATGTAACACAGCATAAGGTATGACTGTGATACGGTTTCTGTTCTACCTGTCTGGTGTTTAAGCATTAAATGCAAATGTCAACTGAACCCCAAAGGATTTCTAAATAGCACTTAGGCAATATTATAAAATGCTAAATAACAGAGATAACCCAATTAGAAGTTCAGCTAAGCACTAATTTAACATTTTAAATTGTATTTCTTAGACATCTTCCACAAATAGTGAGTGATGCTCACCAGAGCTTGGTACTCCTGATAAATCTCTGTGTAAGACAACTTGCTTTCTTCTTCATCGTCAAAAACTGTGGGGAGGCAGGAAGAAACATTCTGTAGTCAGTGTACACAGCACCACAAATTAACTTATGCCTTAAATAGCAAGATTAACCTTACAAGGTAATATATTTAATTTAATATATTTAATCGCATGAAAACATAGGCCATGATTTAATATAGTCACATATTTTTCCACACAGCTCAGGCTAACCATGTGCTTTTTGTAATTTAATGTAATTAAGTTACATTTCCCCAATATTAAATTATGCATCTTCATAATAGATGTGTAAGTTGGGGATTGAGCAGCTGCATTCACTGAAAAGTAAGATTTAATAGAAGTACCACCATAGGAACCTGTGTAGAGTTGTTCCAAGGTGGCAGGTGACATATAAAGCAGGAAATTTCCCTCTCTCTGTATTTATATGGAGGATGTATTTATTAATAACTTAAACCACATTTCTTTTAATGTCATTTAGCCAAGGTGCTGCAGGAAAATGAGTCCCTGCCTGCATAAAAACAGATAAACCCAAAGAGGAAATGTGGTGCAGGGAAGTTATTTTTTAAGTATATCTATCCTGATGTAGGAAAAATGGGCATTTCTATAACATAGGTCATATGAATCATATTCATGTAAATTTATATTAAAAACTCTTGACTGGAACTATCAAGCTCGTGATCTCTATGCCACAGAAGAGGTGGAAGCAGCAGAATGTCAGGGAAGCTGGAAACTAAGGTCTGGGGGGTTAATTTACATTTTTTTCATGCCGACAAGGAAGAGAGGTAATGCAAAACCTGGCAATTAAAGCAGAGGCTTAGAAATAAGGCTGCCTCAATCCCCTTCAAGATTAGCCACTCTGTGCTGGAAAAGGCCCTTCCCAGGAGCATCCTTTGAAGGAGTAGGAAGCAGAGGGGAATTCTGCTTAGACTGGGGAAGGAGTGTGGTTCATTCTTCCTGTGTCAGTGCCATCTGTGATGGGGTGATGCCCGGGGGATTAGAGTGACTTTCTGAAAGTGCCTGGCACCTGTCCCAGCTGTGAGTGCTCCCAGCCTGGACAAGGTGTGAGCCGAGGTGGCAGCTCCTAAAGCAGGAGGTGCTTACACCACTGTCTAACACCTCACAGCAGTGCAGTGAGAGGAATCCAAGCCCCCCATAAGCAAAGGAAACTTGCTTTTCAATCAGAATCTGCAAAACCAACATTGCTTTTGGGTTTTTGCATAAGGCAATGTTTTTAATGAAGACATTAAAAAAAATAGAAGATTTAAAAATATCTAGGAATAAATTCAAATGGTAGGAAAAGTGCTATAAATCTTCTTCCCATGGCAAGCACTGTATTTCCAGACCCCAGAGGGTGAAGACACTGGACAGCTGTATCCTGCATCTCCTTCCCTCCTGGCATCCCTCCTAGCCCTTGCCAGCCCCCAGCCTTCACCGTGGCTTCTCTGTTCCCTTTGTCCTGCTGTCCCTTCCCGCCCTGGGCACCCCAAGGAATGGTGACACAGGGATGTGCTCTGTCCTCAGGCTCGGGACACGGTGGGGATGAAGTTCAGTGCCAAGCACAGCGAGCTGCAGTCAGCATCTCTCCTGGCTAAGTGGCATTAGAAGGACTTGGAACGGAGACCTTGGATTTCCTTGAGTCAGGGCTCCTAAACCACAGTCATTATTCCTTTAAGTTTTGACAGAGTCCTTGGCCGCCGATCAGGAACAAAGATCTGAAGAACGACCCTCTCAAGACAAGCCAGAGGACCCTGATATCCTGAGAGACAAGCGCATCGTTCTCCTGTTAAAACTGAAAATCTGGGCTAGGACCTCTCCAAAGGGATGAGTCACGGACTGGTGAGGTGGTTCTGTGCTGGGGGGGAGTCACAGGCCACAAGAGCTGCTCATTCCTTTTGTACCTTTATCTGCTGGTGCTCACAGCTATTACCAAGCCTGTGTATGTCCAAATGATGTTTCAATTAGTACCTTGGAACATCTAAGTAAAACTAAAAGGCCTTCTTGCCCTAAATACACACCCATCAATTTAACTTCAGTTCCACATAAAAGGAAATTAATCAAGCCGTAAGAAATTAATCACATTCCCTGAAAGAGGGAGAGAGAAAGCAGTCATGAACCATAGAAAACCATTATGGTAATTTATAAGCTGAACTTCAAGGACTTGGCCCAAGTAACTAGAGTTCCAAAATGAATTCCTTACATACCAATTACCAAAATTCTTACTGTACTTTCAAGGAATCACAAATTATTGTCAGTTACTCAAAATCTTGCTAATTTGCTTGTCCAGCCCAAAGGCTAAATGTTTTGGGAATGTAAATCCGTCCTGACAAGAGCACAAGGGTACAAGAGCAGCAATGGAATCAGCACAGCGGGAGGCTGTTACAATCCTGCCTCACACTACGTGGAAATTTACAGCGGTTCCACAAATCTTCTTACTGCCAGTAAATTCCCCTCAACCTTCTAAGAGAGATCATTGCTCCCGAGAGGGATAAATCAATTCCCTGGACACCTAAATCTACACCCTTTGCATGAGAACCAGAATGCTTGGCCCACCACCCCAAGCTTAGGCAGACTTCCCAGGAGAATAATCCCACTCTGGATTTCTCTGTCCTCTCCTAGCTGGGAAGGCTCCAGCAGCTTTCCCTTCCTCATTTCCTGGTATGGTAGGGAAAGGTGTACGGCTCCAGGGTGATCATGCCTCCTGCAAAGACTTGGCAGGAGCAGAAATGATTCAGGGTAACTAAGAAGCAATTTTTGGTCAATACTTACAAACAAAAGCTTGTTTTGTTTTTAGAGGGCTTAGGCACTGCTTTCAGACTTGCCCAAATTGCCTTTATTTGGTACCATAAGGATCCAGGTGTTCGTTGGCAGCAGAAATTGTTCAGCAAGCAGCAGAGGTAATTTAGCCAAATCTCTGCATGGGGAAGTCTGTTTCCTCCTTCCCTCACTACATGCACACCTGCACAGGTCTCCCCAGGCTACAGGGCCATCACAGCCCCCCCCACTGCCTGTACTTCCCCTTTACCTAGGCTGTTCCCCAAATTATTCCTTGATTCCCTCAGTTCCTCTTTGAGGAAGAAAAGGAGGTTTAACTGGAGTTGCTTCCGAGAGAAACTCACATACAGGACCACCTCCAAGACATCTTTGGTAGCCACTGATTTTTAGTGCTATCATTTTTTGAGGAGTACTAACTCAAGGCTCCTCACCTCTCAACTGACAACATTCACACAATGGTAGGAATTTAACTCTGAGCCTTCTCTGCGCCCCTGGCCAGGCGGCCAGGGTTTTTGGGTGTGCGGCCCGGTGTGGCACGGCAAACCCCCCGGGGGCCGTGCGGGTCCGAGGCGCTCGCCCGGTGTCAGCCGTGAGCTGATGCCGTAATCCCAGGACGAGCTAATGGATGCAAACGCCGCGTCCTGACACACGGCTCGCTCGGGGCCCCGCGAAGCGCCCGGCGGGGCCGCGGGTCCCGCACAGCGCCGGGGGACACCGCGGACCGGGGACACACCCGGGACACACCCGGGACGCAGCCCGGCGGTGCCTTCGGGGACCCGCCTCGCCCGGCCCTGCCCTGCCCGGCCCTGCCCTGCCCGGCCCGGCCCGGCGCCGCCGCTCACCCTCGCAGTTGTGCTCCATGAACTCCAGGATGGGGATGGACCAGGCGAGATCGGAAGAG
>JAWWMP010000116.1:3973194-3989921 GCA_035047865.1 Dendrocincla tyrannina
CCGCAGCATCACCCGCAGCATCCCCCGCAGCATCCCCCGCAGTATCACCCCGCAGTACCATCCCGCAGTATCACCCTGCAGTATCACCCCACAGCATCACCCCGCAGCATCACCCTGCAGCACCACCCATAGTATCACCCCGCAGCATCTCCCGCAGCACTGGAACAGAAGACATGAGTGACTGCAGTGCTCGCTATTTCAAGGCTGCTTGCCGAGGGGAAGGTCACCGGGCACGGGGACGGGTTGCTCAACTAGGTTGTGGCTTCCTGGTGTTTGGGGATAATGGGGATATGATGGGAGACCCCCACTGTCACAATGCCTCTGCCACTCACAGCGTCCCACTACAGTCGAGGTTGGGCTCATATATACAATTTTTGTAAAAATAAAGCCTTGCAGGATGATCCTGGATGGTGGGAAATTCCCATTATCCCCTATTTTATTGTGGCCAGAGTGCAGTGACATCGTGGAGCAAACAATACCTCACGTGTGCCTTGTTGGCTGTCGTACCTGGTGTTCTAATTCTAATTAAAATGTTAATCACTCGTCAGGCCTTCATGGGAACATGGATAATTTGTAACTTAGTAATACTGTAAATAGCCTACGGTGTAAGAATTGGGAAAGAATTTACAAGGCAACAGCTAAGAAGGTTTACATTAATAATTATTTGGATGTTTCTTTGGGCTGGTTGTTGTAGCACATTTTCTTCACTAAAATGAAGGTAATTTCTTTCACTTATTCTATTGCTGACAGACTGGGAAGTTCTCCCCAGTGTTTACATTTATTTCTCTCCTAATGCTGAATGTTGCTTTACTGGTGAGTTGCTAGTAAGAAAGAAAAACCCTAAAATAACCAAGACTCTTTGGAATGTCCTCATTGTTTTTTAAAGATTTTAATGGCCATTTTATCCCCTCCCAGGAAAGTGCCCGATATGTTTATGTTCTGCCCTTAGTTATTGGGGGAAACATTGCTTAATTTTCTGTTTTCTCTGAACACATTTCTATTTCAGACATTTTGACATATTCTTGGGTCACTGCTTTATGTATCTATATATCTATATGTATATATGTATGTATATATATAAATAGTGACAGGCAAATTTTGTCAAGCCTTTCCAGTCTCTGCATTCCACTGAATTCTTTATGTCAGTGCCCAAGTCTCTTCACTCCAGTGGTTCCATTCATATGCACAATAATAAGGAAGTCTGAAATTCCAAAATCTTGGGGAGTATCTGACTTCTTTTTGGTGATTGGCACTGTTGATCTATTACTGCATTTCTAAATTTATTTGTTTATAAACAAAAAAAATAGGTGAAAAGTGAGGCAGATGAGCATTCAGCTACTGGCAAAGCACTAGTTTTTACATTACTTTATTTCTTCCATGTGGATAATTTTGTAGATATTTGAGTAATTTAAAGGATATTGCCAAAGAGTTAAATAGTCTTATTATTAATTACTCTTTTGATTAGGCTTTGAGTCTTCCAATCCACCTATTTTGTAATTGTCTTAAAACTGCAACAGCTATAAATATTTTCACCTTAGTAAACCTAATACAACTTTTCCAGTTTATTTTTATAGATTTCTTTCAGGAGGGATTTTTTTAGGGAATAATCCTATTTCTGAAAGGAAATTCTAGAACTGTTTTATAAATCTGACCTCAAAGAGAACCCCGAGCTCAAGGTCTGGAAACCTGTGGTGCAAAGGCCTTTTTCTTCAGTCCAGTAGACAGAGTTAAATGTGGCTTTTGCATAAAGGTGGAAAGTTAAAATATTGATCGGTTTGGATTTGTTGGCAATTACACATCAATGAGGTTTTTTGGTTAAATATGTTATACTTCAGGGACTTCACTGTACTTTAGTCAAAGCTAGAGGAGAAGAGAGATTCGTTCTGAGCAATGCAGCCACAGTGAAGAAGTGCTTGAAGTCAAGTAAGGAATCGTGAGTTATCTTCATTTTCCGCCCCGCAGGGACACTGAGCTCCTGCAGAAACTTCTGAACATCTTCCTATTTAGGTCATTTTTTCTCATTCTATAAGGCTTATCTCTTCTCATGGGACTTGAAGGGTTTATACAAATGTAAGGCTGTTTCCCTAGAATCCATTCTGCCTGAGAGGCCATTCCTAATGTAATTATCTAATAATAAGCATATGCCATTGCTTTTTGTATAAAAATGATCCTTAGCTAAATTATCTAACCTTAAAAGCATCTCAAATGTCCAACATCTAATGCTTTCACTTTATAACTTGTAGAAATAAGAGATAAAAACCTACAAGAATACTTATTTCTTCCCTCTTAGTTTTTTTTTTCATTTATACATTTGCCATTTTGCACACCCATCCTAACTATGCACATTTGACCCACAAATTTATCCAAAAGTCGATCCATAAATTTTATTTCCTCTATTTTCCTGAAGGAAATTTTTTCTTCATTTACCAAGAAGAGGATTTATTCCCATATACACATGTATATTTTCCATAGGGATTTTCTCCATGCATTGACCAAGTATTTTAGTAGTATTTGAGTAGTTGCTGCAGTGCTTTTACCATTATTTTTCCTGTGGTATCTGCACATCTTGAATTCTAAAAAGCCTTGAGATGAGCTAGATTTTTCTGTGCAGTTTCAGTTGTTATTGATGGAAGGTGAACTAGAGCAAGGTGAAGTCTATGGTTTGATTTGAAGCCTGTGAGCTTTGCTCTTCTAATCTCTTCTGGCATCAAGCTCTGCAGCCATGAGCAGGTTAAAAAGGAAAAAGAAAAGAGAAAAAGGAAAAGCTCGGTGACCTTTATTTGGAAGTAGGTAATTTCACTGAAGCAGGAAAAGCAGCATCTGAGGAGCATGAAATGATGTCAGTAAGGGTATGAGATGGTCAGAAAGAATAAAATAGTAAATTCCCAGACGCACGGGCATTTTTCTTATTGCAGAATAAGAGCAGGGAAAGGGGAGGGAGCACGGCTGCCATGAGGTGAGATAATAATAGTTAAAAATTAAAAATCATAGTGTTAAAAGTTGTATAGGGATTTGGGGGAAAGATCTTTCTTATTTCTGAGGTTGTGAAAGTTTCTATCCAAGTCCCAGCTTCCTCTTGTGAATGTGTGCCATCTGCAGCCAAGTGTCATGAAATCTAAGCACAGAGACTTCTACATACAAGCTCTTTTCACCTTCGTTTCAGTTTTTACCACTCGAAGAATTATGTACTTAATTTCTTTTTAGACCTTCCCTCGTAAAAGACTCCTCAATATTAGGAACACTGAAGTGTTCCCTGAGGATATCTGGGCAGTGGGACTAGAACAGATCTGAAGGCTGCCCAGCCTTGGGGTTTCCTTGTCTGCACAGTGCAAGGGAGAATTAATTAGTTTGGGACATGGGTTTGGTTTGAGTCATTTAGTGTTACTGCAGGGCTTGGCTTTCAACAAGGCATTTACAGACAAAAGTGCTGGTTCTGGGGGCTCTGTGGAAGAACTGAAGTAGAGTTTGCATTTCTGACTTTTATTATCCACATGTTTCAGTTGCCCCCAAGAACTTTGGCTAATTGCATTGTATTGTTGATTATAAAAGCCAAACATCCCCCCCAAAAAAAAGACAATGCACTGGAGAGCCTCACAGAAACTGGGCTTTCTACTGCTGACCCAGAAACATCAATTGGATGTACAAGAAAGAGATGGTTCTGGGGAGATACAGCTGGGAGTGGTTTGTACAGACCAGCATCTCTCCTGCTCCATGGGTTTCAGATGATAGCACTTGTGGCACGGCAGATATTGGAAGAATTATGCAAATTAGATGAGCAGGTTACATACAATAGGGAGCAGAACTTTATCCCATTTTCCAGTGTGTGCTATCTGACTCCCAGGTGCAGAAGAGAGTCCAGGCTCACCATCCAGGGTGACACAGTAGTGTCAGGGTGGCTTGTTTTGGGATCTGAGCACAGCCCTGAATGCCAAACTCCTCACCCCCTCCCCCCCCATCAACTCATCACTGCTGCAGTTGGGCTCCCAACAGCCTTCAGGTGAGGGGCACTGGTCAGCAAGGGAAGGTTTGTCACCACAGCCAGCACTGGGAGGAATAAAGGTGCTGTGTGGTAAGGTGCCCTCTAGTCAGGCCCATCCAAGAGTCTCTTTTTGGAATTGTGGGAGAGCTGAGGAGTGTTGGACGTGGCCAGGAGCAATATTTCCCTGAGTGTCTGGGTACAGCTGCCACACCAGCATGTGAGACCACAGCAAGGCACAAAAAGCAGAGCTGGGAGATGAAGCTGGAACTTTTCCCAGCTTTATAAACAGGTTAAGTGATAGCAGCACAAGCGGGGCTGCTCCTGTTCCTACTTGGAGGACACACTGGGAGTAGGATTCCAGTGAGTGCATGGTTTTCATTGAGCTCTGTGTAACTTTTCATAGTCGATTTTTATGAAGGCACCATGAGTTATTTATTATGTAGTTTGTATTTGTGGACTATGGGATTTTTTTACTTGTGCTATAATGACATGACTTAAAAAAAAACCAAACAAACAAAAACCAAAGAACAGTTCGGCAACTCTGCTTTTACAGAAGGTTCACTATCAAATGATGCTGTGTGTAAGTGTGGTTATTTTGTGACTGTATCGTGGATTACCTCACAGTAGAACTCAAAGCTGGGGACTATGCTCTCATTGCACAGGACTTATTCACCCCCTGTATGACTTGCTAATGCTTTTTTAGCCCTGTAAAAGTTCCCAAGAATGGCAAGTGTAAAAAGCTTGTAAATGCTCCTTACCAAGGTGAGAACAGGCAGGCTAGTTAGAGTTTGTAGGAAACTCCCAGGGAATGAGGTGAAAGGAGCAGGAGAAAAAGTAGTGATTTCACCTTAGAGTAACAATGGAAGGCAGATAGTGCTCTGGAAGGTACTGCTGCACAAAGCTTTTTGCTGTGACCTTTTCTGCCTAGTCCTGGCTCTGGTTTCTCGAGGCACAGGACTGAAAGCCACCACTGTGCCTTCAGCTGAAGGGGCCAGGAATGAGCCAGGAGCTTTTGTTTTCAACAGCCTGCAGGGACAAAGGCTGAATGGAGAGTCTTTGAGACAAACTGCTGTCCCCAAAATGAAGAAGCATCGAGGAACTTGTCAGACCAGGCTTATCACTCCTTGCCTCTCTATGGTTGTTGGTTTGGGCTTTGGGGGTTTTTATTATCTTGGGGTTGGGTTTTTTTGGGGGCAGGATGGTGCATTTATGATGTTTCCTTAGCCACGTCCTGACAGCAGTTCCTCAGAACTCAGGATCTGTTGGGAATGAGGTTGCCATGATGTTTCTCTGCCAGGTTTTGTGGAGTTCTGCTGGTTTGCATATGCCCACCATGGGCTGGCAAACAGGGCTCACAGGGTGAAGCTAATCCATGGGTTTGCACTCTTGGCAGATGTCCTGGCAGGACTGCAGGCCATAAGGAGAGTTGGACAAAGGACAAGGGTTGGGAGGAGGTTAGAAATTGCATTTGAGACTCTGTTGGGAGTCTTAATACCAGTAATGTGTTCACTGCAATAAAGTAGGAAAAGTACTTGCTTGGGAAAGCTGACAAGAGACCAGCAAGATCCATTTTGGTGCCGGGGATCAGAAGGCTCCTTCCTGACACTTCACTTGGCTGGACAAGCTTGGCTTACTATTTTAGAGCAAACAACAAAGCAGCTCTGCATTGTGGTGCCAGAGTAGGAATAGAGCACTTCCTGCACTTGAAATTCAATTTTACGTTCCCTGCAGAAATACACATGGTTTTCAGTGAAATAAATAGAGTTTAGCATGTTTCGTATTAATATTACTGGCTCCTTGCTGTTTGTATGCATTTTTGTGCCAGAATACTTCTATATGAGAAAAATATGGCCTAAAAGCTCTAGTACAGATGAAATGCCATACTTTTTCCTTGGAAAAGGCTTTGTGTGGTGTTCTGTGCTGTGCACTAATCTGTAATAGGATGGAGTGATTCAGACTGACCTTCACAAAGTGTTTAGCCCCTTGCTGCACGCCTGGCGAACACTTTCTGTGGCAGGATTTTCATGTGTAAGTCCAGGATGCCAGAGGGGATAATGGATGGGAAAAAGCAGTACTTCCAGACTGGCAAACTCTGAAGCTGAACCAACAGCAAAGAATGGGATAGGTAAGTCATTGAGCAAAAGGTAACAGTGAATTCTGAAGGCTGTAATGGTGGTGGGGTTTTGTGTGCCAGGCCTTCACTGTTCACCACAGAATACATGAGTGAGGAGCTCTGTCACTAAGAAGTCAGGACAGGGAGCTCAGAAAGGTAAGTGACAGTTTGTGACAGGCTGAGTGATGTGTTGTGGTTGGTTAGGAGCAGGTGACTGGAGATACACAGGGCAAGGATTCTTTGTTTTAAGGTGCATATTGAGTCTGTATCATGAAGGGTAATGCTGATGGCACACAGTTACAAGATAAAGGAAAACAAGCCCACGTTTCAACTGTAGCTCTGGATGTTTGGGTATGCACAGGAGCTGAGAGCTGGCAGATAAAAGGCTGAGAGATTTGTTACCAGGGCCCACTTCAGCCCTTGCTGCTCCCCAAGGCTCAGCCAGGCTCTTGCATAAGGCTCTTTGAGTCTAATGTCAGTGCTGTAAGTACAAAGGACATTGGGGCTCTGATGGTGACAGCAGATCCCAGAGCAAACTGCCTGGGCTGCTGAGGAGGCAGGTTGGGTGGAAAAGCACCTGGGGCACTGCAAAACAAAGTATAGCTCTGAGGCATCAATATCAAAGTTAGTACCAACCCACCAAGCCTTCAAGTCACTACTTTCTAACAGAGGCAGATGTGTGAGGCTGTGCCAGTTGCTGCATCTTCTGGGTTCAGATCCTTTCAAAAAGCAGTAACTGAGCTCAGTGCCATTAATTTGTTCCAGTCCCCTGTGTGGGCACAGCCTGTAACAGCAGCAGCTCTTCATTTTCAAATCAGCAGTTCTCTGATGAGATTTTATGCCCAACACTTTCAGAATTTCTCATGTGCTGTTCCTCCTGTATTTTTTCTATGTCAAGAAACTTTTGTTTTAACATGCTTTTGCCTTTTCTCCTCATAATGTGGTGTGTCACAATACATCTTGTTTATTTCTTAAATCCTTCTTACCTGCCAAAATTTTTGCTTTTTTCCCCCATTCTCATCTTCTGAATCAAAGCATTTTTACATTATTCTTTACCATAAATCAGCACTGTTATTTTTGTTCGAGATCTGGTAGAATTTTGATCGCTTTTGGGAGGTGGGCATTTTAGTTACCTAGTCTTAGGTGGAGGCAAAATTACAGAGGGATTTGGAAGCAGTAAGGTTCGTTTGCATCCACGTCAGCCTAACAGAAAATCTGCAGAAATATTGTGTGCAACTTTCTGGTGCTTTATTTGTTGATAAATGTACTAAGTTGAATTCACCTTGTAATTCAACAGTCGCCCTCAAGCTTTCTACTCCTACGTATATATATAAAGAAAAATCCTCATGGGGGCACTCTTGGTTTAAGCACAATGTAGAGGAGGTGCAGTTTCATCTTGATTTTTCCTTTGTAGTACACTGACAAAAAAAGCCTAAAGAGCTCCTAGAATGACTTTCAAGTCACATTTAAAAATAAGCTAAAATAAGTGTTACATAAGGTAAGGGAGCTTCAATTCTATAATTCTGGTATGAAGTAAATCTAGTTACATAATGTCTGCTGCCAGAATTTCGACTTTCACTTAAAACAGGGTCACACTAGGAACGAAGGCTTATTATTGAGGAATTTGGTATTTAGTTAACTTATATGTATCATTGTTTTTCTTATTTCTTCTGCAAGTACTATTTGTTTATGTGTGTGTGTAAAAGCAGGGGGGAAATCTATGTGGCATTGTGGATTTCCTGGCGTTACAGGCTATGATACACAACCCATAGTTACAGGGATACTTATGGGAGAAACTGATTTGGTAGCTCGGAGGAAGCTTCCTGCTTGGTGTCCATTTGCCAAACCCATGACAACTGAACTGAAATTATTTCTAACCACCCTGTATGCTGTTAAGCTCCTTGAGCAGTTGGATTTCTTTGTTCTCATTATTAATAAGCACTGGGACAATGATTAGCTCTTCAAAGAGCAGACATTTAAACATGATATTATCTACCAGAACAATGCCATCACAAAACAGCCCAAGAAAAACTGGCAGTTAGGAAAGAAAATTACATTAAACCCCCCTTTTTGCCTTTTTTTTGGTCTTGCTGCAAGAGCATTTAGAAAGTAAAACTGAACTGTGTCATGGGCTCTTGAGTGAGAAATTCCTTCGAAGAAACAAGCCTTGTATTCTTCACAAGAAGGATTAGCAGTTCCTAAATGCCTGACTAATTTCTTAAACACAGTCCATGTCGCTGTTACAAAGGAGACTCCAGAACTGCTGATACTTCACAGTTACAGCTTCCACTTAAGTGCATCGAGACAGAAGCAGTAAAAGAAAGAACTAGACAGGGCAGAAGATGTGAGCTCAGAGCAGTTATGAAGTCAAGTCAGTCTGAATAATTTGCAAGGCTGTGTTTCCACTCAGAGAGGAAAGATCGGCTGTGAAACATTTTAAAAAAAGGCTCCCAGGCCGGAGGCCCGTCAGTCATCCTTTTAATGGCAGCAGGGCTGGCCTGGGTGAAGCCTGCCGGACTCAGGGGTGGATCATTTAAGGCAGAGCTCACTCGTGGGCTAATGCCACTGTCAGTAGCCAAGCCCTGTGCAGCAGCCGCTGCTTCCCTGCCGGCTGCTCCCGGTTCTCTGTGCTCCACAGGCACCCAGGGTGGAGCTTCCAGCAGGGAGCTCATCAGAGGCAGGAGACCTCGCCATGCTCTGGGATAATGATTATTATTACTGCCAACACCCCTCTTGGGTGACTGTCAGCCGAAACTATAGCACAAAATTGGCTGTCCTCGTTTGCTAATTAATTTTGTTTGTAAAATACTTCTCTGAGGGAGAGGGAATAAATGTTACCATTAAGGACTTAAATAGGCTTTCAGATGAAATACCATAACCAGCTGCAGGTCAGCAACAAGCCATTCTTTGTTAAGGTGTTTTCCTTTTGCAGAGATACAGCCTGAACAAGCTGAATAATCTCATCCTTTTAAGGCAGACTGTTAAGGTGGACTAATTCTATGATCAAAAACATCCCATAGATCATAGTAGCAGAAAGGAATAAATTTTAAGCTATTCATTATTTTAGTGTAGCATTTTCTGAAAAAAAAATGTGAAAAAGGCTATGATGTTCTCCTACTTACAGTTAATATTTTATATATTTTGACCTGTTACTACTATTTTGAAGTAATAGCCTTAAGCAAAATTAAACCTTTTCTGACCCGCCCAAGAATTATCAAGCTGCAATCAAAACTGATATACACAGAAATCAGAATTCTAATCTTATCCAGGTTATTAAAAAAAAATAAAAATCAAACAATTCATAGGCTCCTTTAGTTTAGAAAGATCTTTAAGATCAAGTCCAACCACTAGCCTAGCACTGCCAAGGCCAGCAGTAAACCATGTCCCCAAGTGCCACATCTACATGTCTTAAATCCCCCCAAGGATGGTGACTACATCACTTCCCTGGGCAGCCCGTTCCAGTAATAATTTTAGCAGCTTGTTTATTAATATTAGCATTAAAAAATCAATAGTGTATGAAATTGCTTCATAATAGATTAAAAAAAAAACCCAAACAACTCCCCAAAAAACCTAACCAATTGACAGTATAGGAAAAATGAGTCTTCTGCCAAACCATCCTTTGATCTTGCAGCCATTGCACTCTAGCCCTTAACTCAGGAATTGTTACAGAGCAGCATGTAAAAATCATAAAGAACTGTGATATTGTATGACCACCTTAGGAAAAAAAGACAGCATTTTATAGGTATATAAAGCTGGAAAGAAGAATCACCCAAGGGAGATATTTAGCCACTGGAAAGGAGCAGGCAGGAAATAGCTATTGATGACAGTGGTTCGGAAAAGCCTAAACAAAATGGCCAGATGTGTCACTGGAGGTTTTAGCAGAAAAAAATTTGCTGTCAGAGAAAAACACTTGAATGGCAAATTTTGAAGTGTGGTAGATTTGGGTAAAAAAGGTGTCATCTTTTACAGAGATGAACAGCATGAGGTAAGAATTTCCATTTTGTGTTAACTTCTGATTATATTGACAATTAAACTTGATGCCACAGTGAACCCAACTCTCTGGACTTAGTGCAAAGGGGTCTTACAGTTAACTGTGGGCCCTGAAGAGGTGTGAATGAAGAGGCCATTCCCAGTTTTAGGTGACTCATGATCCACACTCTTGCAAGAAGCTTCATCAGGAATTCTACCTAATAAGCGTAATTGCCATTTTTTATCTGGCATTACTTATTTTTCCTATTAATTAGTTCAAATATTTTAATATTAGTCTTTTTAATGTAATGCTGTAAAAGAATAATTTGTGTTTTCTTTTTCTACCAGCTTGTCAAAAGATTTTCCCAAAGGCAAAATAGGAATATCTTAAAAGCTTTTAATTGTTTCACTAGTATTTCATAGAGAGAAAAGCTGTTTTCAGACGTAAATAATTTGCCAAATAACCAGGGGTAAAATCAGACATAAAAAAGAATAGGATAATCCTGAGGGAGGGAACTCAGAAGAACAGGGATTTGAACAGAAATGATTCCATTACAATTATATTCTTTGTGCTGTATGTTTTTGTCTTCTTCTCGTGGGCCTAACTAAGTCCATGTATACAAATGGAAATCTCAAACACAGAAATGTGCTCCATCCAGTTAATTAGGAACTGACCTTGGGAAGATCCCAAACACCATCTCCAGCTGGAGAGGAATGCCTCTCTAATGAGACAAGCTAACATCAAAGGTTAATGCAGGGCTCTGGAAATTAATAACTCTTCCTGAGCACAGGAATCTGGGTCTCATGGCAGCATTACCCAAGTTACTGGGGTCAAGTGACATCAAGAGTGACAGTGTGGGTTAAAGTAGGGAGGCACCAGCAAGAGTCTGTGGTAAAAAACAGGGAGGCAGTTACCAGTGAGATGGTGCTGGGTGAAGGAAAGCAAACTTAATGTCACAATACAGCAAAACTGAGACAAGTGGAGTTTGAAGGGGTACAAAAGTCTTTCGCAGGGCTTACAAAACCTCTTGTGTTCTGTGAAGCTGAGTGGTGAGCGTGCTCTGTGCTAAAGGAAAACAGAGAAGGGAATGAGCTCAGCAGTGCCGTACCTCAGGGCTCGGAACGGGCCGGTGCTGGCGATCCGATGGCATGCCCGGCTTTCTGCAGACACGCAGCCAGCTGGGAGCGCTAACAATGAGCACGCCGGGCTGTGCTTTGCTCCTCGGCAGAGGAAGCGCAGAGCCTGCCCTGCGCTTCATCCTGCTGACCCAGTTCATGGGAGACGCTGCTCGCACTGGCACACTCTTGGCTGACAGAAGGCATGTCAGCAAGAGCTTTTGCTCAGTCTCACTCCGCTGGCCACAACAACACAAGTTAGTACCAAAGCTATTGTCCTGCTAACTGCTGTTCTTGCTGTAATACTTAGTGCTTCATGTTAGGGGGAAAAATCTATTTTCTTTGTATGCAGCAAATAACAAAGGGAAATTCACAACCAACGTTATTAGACAGTCTTGTAGTTCGCAGATGACAGTCAGAAACACAGATGAATGTTTTATTGGCTAAACAGGAGAAAGAACTGCATTGTAATACTGAGTTCAAATGAATTTTCTTCGAAAGGCAGTATTTCCCTGACACTCTCTTAAGGTCTCATTCTACGGAAGTATTTAGGAACAGCTATTAAATTTAAAAATCAAGATAAACACTTGGTTTATTTTTGATCACATCTGCTGATCTGCCACAGTAGCATCCTTCCTGCCACTTCAGCTGCTTGAAAAGACATAAAAAGCTGTAGGCACCTCCCTCCTCAGATGAATCCCACTATTAAATGTAATACTTTTGCCAGCTGTTTCACAGCTTAAATACTGTCTGTGTAGTCCTTGAAGGAAAGTGTGGCTATGTTAGGTAGGCATGGCTGGAAATGGCCACTGCCTGTTCTTGAAATGAGCATTCTGCCTGACAGGAAATTCTGGTGCAGAGAACTGTCCTGGATGGCAGATACCCACACAGGGTATTCTTTGTCTGCTGCCTCTATACTTATTTCCTGCTACTTGGTATAAATGGACACAAACTATAAAATGTCTGGGATCTGTAAAAAACCTTAAATGGACAATGACAACTTTCCCCAAGCCCCCACTGTTTTGTTCCAAATTTTTCACTCAAAACACTCTGATTTTGAGGTTACTTACAGTTTTCTCAGAAAGTTCCCTGAAAGTTGGTGGGGGATTTTGGTCACGTAGAGCAAACACCATAGCAGGGAAGAAATCTTCCAAGAATTGTTGTGGAATTTTCAGTTTTTCAGTTCTTCTTTCATATTATGGACGGATTTCCCCTTCTTTCCACTCCTGTGCAACAAGAAGTAACTTCTTGTGGCACCCTTAAGAATTCCTAGCAATATTTTAAAAAACTCAACCCCTCAGTGCCCTTTCCCTTCCCTTTATTGCCCCATCTAGTTCTATAGTCCTGGTTTGGTAGGGAAACAGGATGCTTTGGGAGCAAACACAGGACAAGGAAAGTGACTCTCCTTGTCATTAGCCTGCAGTTTTCACTAGACATGGTCCTGTGGAGTCGGCCCCTAATCAGAAAATTCTCGTTTTGACTGTGGTTTCATAACCGTGCTGTGGATCCCAAGCGTCCACATTTGGTCTCTGCTTTTCCCCTTTTCTGACGTCTCGTCAGGCAAAGGCCTATCAACACAGCAGGAAGCAAAACCAGCAGCAAGAGCAGCGTCACCTCTTTGCTTGAGCAGGAGAGGAAGAGAAAACCACTGTCTTTTGCATCAGCTAAAAAGGGCAGGTTGGTTGTAATCTACTCCCCAGACTGTCCCTGGCTCACTGCGGGCAGCGCTGACCAGAAATCTTTTGACAAACTCTGACAAGGGGCGGCTGCACAGTTACACTTTCCTGCTCTCTGCAGATTTAAGGCATCACTTGGTGTCATTCTTTGACAGCCATTCTTTTTCAATTTTTGTTTTGCAACAGGCACAGGAAATGATGCTGTGAGCAAAACAAGTTCCCTGAGAAGATGAGGTAACTGTAATTTGCAGATCTGGGATCTGGGCACAGGTCGTTTATAATTTCCATATCCTCTGTGAGGAGTATTTGTGGTACCAAAGGAGATGCAAGAGAAAGGAGATGGGGATGCTTTACCTGTACAAGAACAAACACTGCTCTTCAGACAACAAGGTTAAGCTCTAAATCTATTTTTCCAGAAGTAGTGAGCACACACTGTGTTAAATACTGACAGTTCTGTTCTAGAGCATGAGATATAAAAGAACAAGATTCTTCTCTGCATTTTTTCAAGTTATGAAAAGGATAATTTTTTAGTTCCAAGATATTTCTGAATAAACATTCCTAGAATAATTAAAACTACCAAAACTTCACTTTAATAATAATGTTTCTTCTCTGTTTCTGAGTCAGTTAACTTCAGTTGTCAACTTCCTCAGCTGGTGCTGAATTGTAGTAACAAAGTTCTGGGGTTTACCACCGTTAAGTGCAGTCATCAGACTTGCTTTTAGGAGCCTTCCAGGTAAAAAGTGCTAAAACAATACAGCCAAATCTATCACAACCTACAGGTTATAGTAATGTTGCCCCACCACTTGAAGCAGAGCTGTGACTTCTAAGGATTTCCTTGACCGATACTCCTGAGCGCTCCCGACAGCTATGCTAAGAATGGACCTTCCATGTTCAGTTTGGGATAGGAGGAACAATGCACAAGACAAACATTTTAATTCATCCCAAGGGTTGTCTGCCAAAGAAAGGCTCAGCCATCAAAGGCTGACAGCTTCCCGTCCTGGGGTGAGTTGTCTCACCTCTCTGAGGTGGCTGCAGTCCAGTTTCTTCTGGCTCTGACTCCACTGCAAACATCAACCCTGGCAGAGATTCATCCTGGTCCGTGTCTGTGTGTACCTGAAAATGAGGTAAATGTTCTTACACTTGATGGGACAAAAACTTTGGGGCTTCTTCACGGGTTTTCACGCCTCTTAGTCTAAAAAATTCCCAACCAAACCAAAACTGAAAATAAAACTCCTCTGACTGTTTCCGAAGAGCTTTTCTGAACTTTTATCTTGTTTTGATATTTCCGGTTCAGATAAGGAACTGTAAATCATATGAGATAAAACAGATGACGAGGCATTTCATTATGCAGTCTTATCTAAATATATACTCTAAATACATCTAAAATATATTCTGCAAGAACAGCAATCGACAGCCGTGCTGAGCACACAAGCCAACTGGGTGATGTGGATGGAAGCAAAACCACCTAAAACTCTTTAATCCAATTTTTAGTGTTATGGAATCTCAGTATAAAATGTTTTTCACGAGCCAGCTGGTGTTACTAACACGTGACTACTACATGGGCTATCAGCTTCTAGTAGCCAGTCTCCAATTCCTAGAAATTGCTTTATGCCAAAGTCCTTACTGCCTAATTAGTGCCCAAAATGACCAAAGGGATGGGACAGGGAAGTTCCACGGCACTGTGGGCACACTTGCATGTTTAGAGACTGTTGCCAGACACAGGCAGTGCAGTGGTTGGTTGGTCGGCCTTGTACAAAAATGCTTTTGTAGCTGCCTTTAAGGGCTGGCAGTTTATTGGCAGTTATTTCACCCATGGATCACCAGGTTCTTATTCAGGACCAAGACTGCAGAGTTTTCCTTTGCCTTTCCTCATTTTTGTTTTGAGTCCACTCAGAAGATGTGGTTCAGGAAGGAGACCTGATTTTTGCCAAAAAAGTATAATTATGAAAATCAAAACAGTCACTTAACTATGGAACATTGTTGTTAAAAAAATCTTTGGAACACAAATGACATCCTAATATTTTAGGGTTTGTAATTTTTTTTTCTAATCTGTTTCTTAGACATTCCTCATGGGAAAAAGGTCATGACTGGAATTTTTTTTTCCCAATTTTGGACCATTTGAACAAATGGTATATCCAGTATCTGGGTTAAGAAAAAACTAATCTGTTTAGCTGTTACTTTATGTCTTGCAAAAGGGCTTAATTTCAGTCATTTTTACTGCAATGTTTTGTGGGTTTTGTTTTTTTTTTGTTTTCATTATTTTTAGTGCAAAACTAAAGGTATTGGGGACAATGCCGCTGCAGTTTAATTTATACTACACGGAATCAAAGCTGTATTCAGTTGGAGATTTTGTAAGATGCTTTGTCAATAAACTACACAATGTATTAAGCAGATACAGCCCTCTGTGTCAATGCAGGATTGGAGATAGAAGCACAAGTGGCAGGAGATGGCTCAGGGAAGGGACAATGGCTGAGGCCAGCAAACACTTGTCATCCTGTTTCCCTGCAAAACCTCTCCAGAAAGCTGGAATCTGCCTTAATGTGGATGTCTGGATTCCACCTCCTGAGGAGAAAACCTGTCCTGCTTCTGGATTCCACCTCCTGAGGACAAAACTTCCTGAGTTTTTCCTCTCACTGACACCTTTATTCCCCAAATGGGGAATGGTAGAGCATCTCCCTCCCACACTGAGTTTTTCCCTCATGGGCACGTTTATTCCTCAAACGGGAATGGAAAAGCATCTTCCTCACAGGCACTTTTATTCCCCAGAGGGGAGTAGAAGAGCATCTCTTCCTCCCATGCTTTATCCCTCATGGACACCTTTATTCCTTCAGAGGGGAATGGAAGAGCATCTCCCTCCCATGGTGAGTTTTTCCCCTCACAGGCACCATTATTCTCCAAAGGGGAATGGAAGAACATCTTTTTCCTGCCCTTTTCCCCTCACGGGCACCTTTATTCCCCAAAAAGGGGAATGGAAGAGCATCTCCCTCCCGCAACAAGTATTTTGCTCACAGGCATCTCTATTCTCCCAAGAGTAGTGGAGAATCTCTGTCCCTCACCAGGTTTTCCCCTCAGGGGCACCTTTATTCCCCAAAGGAGAATGGAAAAGCATCTCCTTCCCACCCTTTTTCCCCTCACGGGCACCTTTATTCCCCAAGAGCAGAATGGAAGAGTATCATCCTCCCTCCTGCGCCGAGTTTCCCCCCTCACAGGTACTTTTATTCTCCTAAGGGAAATGGAAAAGCCTTTCCCTCCCTCCCGCGCTTTTCCCCCTCACAGGCACCTTTACTCTCCTGAGGGAAATGGAAAATATCCCTCCTGTGACGAAATTTTCCCCACAGGTACTTTTATTCCCCTAAGGGCAATGGAAAAGCGCCTCCTTCCCGCCTTTTTCCCCTCACGGGCACTTTTATTCCCAAGGCTATGGAAGAGCATCTCCCTCCCGCTCCTCTTCCCTCACGGGCACTTTTACTCCACAGAAAGCGGAACGGAAGAGCATCTTTCCCTCGGCGAGTCTTTCCCTCACAGGCACCTTTATTCCCCGTGAGAGGTATGGAAAAGCATCCCACTCCCTCCCGCGCTTTCCCCCTCACAGGCACCTTTATCCTCCTAAGGGGGATGGAGGACATCCCTACGGCGCTTTCCCCCTCACAGGCACCTTTATCCTCCTGAGGGGGATGGAGGACATCCCTCCCGCGAGGTTTTTCGGGCCCGTTTGTTCCCATTTGGAGAACGGGACGAGCCTCTCCCTCGCGGGCACGTTTATTCCCGTTTGGAGAAGGGGAACACCCTGTCCCTGAGAGCACACCGGCGGCCGGGGGGGTCTCTCCCCGTGAGGGCCGTGCCCGCGCGCGCGCCCGGCGGCGCTCCCCGGCCC
>JAWWMP010000116.1:3989947-4015473 GCA_035047865.1 Dendrocincla tyrannina
CGTGAGGGCCGTGCCCGCGCGCGCGCCCTGCGGCGCTCCCCGGCCCGCCCCGGCCCGGCCGCGCCGCCATCCCCGGGCGGGCGCGGAGGGATACGCGGCTGCGGGCGGAGGGATCCACAGGGCGGGCCCGCCCGGCGGGCAGGCAGAGCGGAGGGAGGGAGGGAGGGAGGGAGGGAGGAGAGGAGGGGGCGATGCGGCGGTGCGGCCGTGAGGGCTGAGGCGGCCCCGCTGCGGGCACGGCGGCGGTGCGGAGCGGTGCGGAGCGGAGCAGAGCTGGGCCGGGCGGAGCGGGACGGAGCGGCGGGAGGACAGCTGGGCAGGGGTCTGGACGGGGGGCAGCTCCGGGCAGAGCGCAGCCTGAGGGGAGCGGCCAGCGCGGGGGAAGGGCGAGGCTGCGGGGCCGGGGCGGCGTGTGCGGGTCGTGCCGCGCTGAGGGCGTCGCAGTTCAGTGGAAAAGGGAAGGGGGTGGAAAAGGGAAGCGGTTTAAAATAGCCCCCCGGTGCGTGTGGTGCCGCCGCGGGGCTCCGGGGCAGCCGCAGCCCGGGCCGCTTGGCCGGGCGAGGGGCGCTGCCCTCGCTGCTCCCCTCGCTGCTCCCCGCGCCGCCCCGGGGGCTTTTTGTGAGGGGAAGGGGCAGGATGAGCCTGCCGAGTTCTGCTGGAAGCTCGCCTTCCTTTCTGAGGCGCTGCCGCTGCTGAGGCGGATTTTCCCTTCCTCTCCTTTTTGTCTGATGCAGAATCCCAGTAGCTAGGCAGCCTCCCTCTTTTCTTTCCTTCCTTCCTTCCAGCCCTCCGCTATGTAGGGAGGGAGAGGCATCAATGGAAAGGCTGAAATACGCGTAGATGGACTTTCAGATGCATTTTTTCATGAAAGAGGAGGATAAATCCCGCTTGCCGCTGCACTGACTTTTTTATTGCTGTTGCATCGCCTGGTAAAAATGGGGTTCCCTCGCTCCAGCTGAATCCTCGGAGCATTCCAGAGAGTTGCTGCAGTGAAGGACTTCTCCAATTTTTTTTGCGTCGGGGGAGCTGCATTGATGTTAACCATTTTTTTGTAAAATGGAGAACGAGATCTTCACACCCCTTCTGGAGCAGTTCATGTCGAGCCCTCTTGTCACCTGGGTAAGCGTTCATTTTCCCTCACACAGGACTCGGTTTATTTGCTCATTGTCTGGCGAGAAGTGCCTTGCGGCAGGGAGCGAGGTGGAGTTAATGCCAGGGTGGTGATGGGGATCGTTCTGTTCTAGGTGAAGACGTTTGGACCCTTAGCTGGAGGAAATGGGACCAACCTGGAGGAATATGTGGCGCTGGTGGATGGAGTGTATCTGAACGAAGTCATGCTGCAAATGTAAGTGTGGGCGAGTGCTGCCTTGGGGGTATTTTTTTTGCGATTTTATCTCTCTTGTATTCTTGCTTCCTTACTAAAAATCCTTTGCCTTTCTCCCCGTGTTGACCTTGGTAAATTTTTCTTTGTATGTGACATCGTGGTGTGGTGAGTTAAGAGGAGGCTTGGGATCGTGGCAGATGCTGTGCACTGCCTAATGTCCAAGGGATGTATTTGCAGGATGTATAGTGTGATACAGGCTGAATCATGATTGTAGAACTTACTGGAAAATGAGATGACTGTAAATAGTTTCCCAGATTTCCACCGAGAGGCATAAGGGTTCATTCTACTGTAAGTCATGCTCATGGGCAAAATTTTGAATAAATTTGCTTGGCTCATAAGATTCTAATCCATATCTTGGTTCACGTGACATGCAGCTTAAAGATGGTATGCGAGTCACACACTGTTCACTGAGCAAATGGACTGTTCTTTAACTCCTTCCTCATTATTTTCCACAGTTCCAAATTAGAGTAGTTAGCAGTTGAGCAGTACAGTTCATATTTTAGGAGCATAGACTATATTCAGGCTACAAACCACAGAGGAAACATTTTTATACAGGTTTTTAAACCGTTGATTGAAAATGTCTGATTGTTAGAAAGATTTCTGCACAGTGACTTTTTGTTAATCCTAATTTTGGCTGGAATGTTGCCCACTACTGTAATGCTGCAGAGTAACACTTCTGTCAGGTGGCTAGTGATATAGTCATAAAGGTGTTACTAGTGCAAAAATTTATACACACCATTTTTTAATATGTATTTTAAGTCTTTACAGAGAAATAAGCCTTTTGTTTGTCTAAGTATGGAACACTGGGCTTGTGGCTGGCTGGGTACATCAGTATGTGAGCAGCTTGTGTTGGCAGCTGTTCCTCAGGAACACTGCTCGGGGATGGGCATCCTCTTACTCTGTTTGGAGCTTTTACCCATAGTGAGGGCTTTAAAAGTTTGTGCTTTTGGCATTCAGCTTGTGTTACTAATCTGTGTCAAAAGAGCAACACCCTGCCACATTTAAGTGTGAATTCACATCCTTTTGAAACAATTTGTCACCTACCTCTGTACAACCAAAATTCCAAGTATTCACTTCTAATATTCACTCTAACGTTGAAAAATATTGGAAACTTCATGGAATTGAATTTCTTGAAAAAAATCCTGAGTATATTCTCTGACATTTTAATAAGAATTTCAAGTGATGCAGTCACTGGAGCACACTGTTTTTGTTTTTTGCAATTTATTTCTTTCATGGGCTACTTAAATACCTTGTCAGATACATCCATGCATTTAAATAGATACATCCATCTATAGCTTCTATTTGGTAAAAAAATGTAAGACCTGAAAGGCAAATTTAGCACTGGAATCAGGTGATTTTGAAGAATATAATCCTGAAATTAAACTTTATCAGTAATTTTTTAACACTTAAGTATAAATTGGTATCTGGTACATGTATGTAAAATGGGAAGCTGTGGAGAGGGAACATTCCTGTGCCTAAGGCACTGTATGTTGAATTTGGCTCTGATTTTGTGCATCTTTGACCCCTTGGCCATGATTGCTGGAGTCTGCTTAGGAGGTGTTGGGTGTGTAGGTATAAAAAAGCACACACTGGAGATGTAAATTGAAAATAAAAGTTTGGTGCTCAGAACAGTTAAAAACCTCCTTAAACTAAAGGTGCATGTGAAAGGATTGGTGTACAAATAAAATAAATTTTAGAAATATGTAGCTGCACTGGAAGGTATGTCTTATTTAAAAGACATTTTTTGGGAGGTGAGATGTGTAACGAGTGGTTACTACTTAGAATTGCCTTTCACAACTGTGTTCATATTTTGGGAAGGCTCAGTTTGTTTTGGGTTTTGTGCCAGGATTGAAAGAGGGGAAAAATTGTTTCATGTTTTGCAGGCAGATTCTGTCAGTGGTGAAGTCACTGTGGAAACCTGTGTTAACTTCTAGTCCTGTTCACTTTGAATATCCATCTATTAACCACATGGCTTCACTTGCAGAAACATTTCTAAGATGCAGCCCCAACTAATCATCAATAGAACTTATTTTCAGTGTTTTCCATTTTTATTAATTTTTTTTCCCTTTCATGTTTAACTGCCATATGTTGAGGAAGCGTGGCAGAGAAGTTTGTGTCACATGACTTCAAAAGAAAAGTATTTTTCTTCAGTGTCAGGGTTGGGTTTTTGGGTGGTTGGTTTGGTTTGGGTGTTTTGTTTAAAGCTCTCAATGACTTCACATGAGAACTACGGTGAGGAGCTCTGGCAGTGGAGGCTCTCAGAGGTGCTGTGGTCCTGCTCCACATATACTTTAATACTTGCTTTATTCTTGCCAAATGTTGGAAAAACAAATTCTGTGACCATAAAAGTGAGTGTTATTATTGGATTAGGCATGGTTTGTAAACAGTTACACGGTCAAAAAAACTAGCTTTGTTAGTTAGGGAAGGGTTTTTGTTCAGTTAGAAAAGAGTTAACCCTGCCATCAGCTACAGGTGAGAGTTGGTCAGTACAGGATTTGTTTCTCCTTGTGCTTGTCTGGATCAACTTTATATTCAATAATTGTAATGATTCACACAGAGGAGATAGGTGTCAGCATTGGAATAGTTGCAGGGTGATGATGGCGCTGAGATTGTAGCACTGAGGGTTTATCAGCACTGAGTTTATTAGTACCTTGTGCATGGGAAGGAAGAATTCATTGCATTCCTTGTCTGTCTTTTGCCTTTGACTTCTTGGACCTTTCTGAACACAGGAAAATTGCACAGATTCCACTCAGTGTCCAGTTACATCTGAAGAGCTCTTCCTTGCTGGAGATGCTACAGGCCAATTCAATTACTGTTTTTTTTAATTTTGTTTTTAATTAAATAGAGTCCAAGTGTTACAATATTAGCTCCTGACTTGAGCAAATGTCTCTAATTTCCTGTTTAAATTTAGGTCCAGTTCTTCAAAAGTATTGGGTTACTTCCCTTCTGCTGGGATCAGTCAGTATCTGATACTTGTGGATAGAAACCCATCTGTCTTTCTAAATCTGAGCCTTTATCTTTGTGTTCTTTGATACAAAAGGGGGTCATGCTTCTTACAAATAAATCAGAACACAGAGATCTCTGCAGTGGTGTTCTGCCAGGGCAGGGAGCTGGAGGAACATACCAGGAATGCTTCATACCTTTACTATACCTCTGTATCATAATACTTGAGACATTATAAAGTGCTCACAGACTTGAGTAAAGGTGGTTGTGTGTAGCACTGAAACCAGTGAAGCAGTGTCAGTCAATGCATTACTCACCTGTTGCACATCTCTGTACAATTGTACTAAAACAATACCTAGTTGTCCTAGAGATACTTTGCCAGCACCTGACTAACATCACCTCAGGGGCTTTTTATAGTCTGAGCATTGTACTGTTTGTATTCCCCTGCTGCAAAAAAACCAAGGTATTTTTCCAGAAACACTCGTTTTCTGAGCGGTATTTATTTCCATTTTTGATAGGTCCTGTTCTCTGATATTTAACTGAATTCCAATAGAGTTGTGTAAGAAATGCTGAAAAGTCTTTTAGCATGAACTGTGGTTCCCAAACTGACAAGAGTCTTACTAGTTCCTTTGAATAAAAACAGACAGCTGCAAGTAGTTACAAGATTGGGGCTTTCATTACATTTACCACCACCATTAATATTTGGTCAAGCAACAAAGACTCGAAAGCGTATTTTAGTTTTTTGTTTTATTTTACTATGCTTTGCATTTGTGGAAAGAAATCTGGTTTAAAGGAGCTGTTGGACACAGACTGTGTGCAGGGCTGGTAATGTACAGATCCAAACTCTGAATTAATTTAATCCACTGTCTGGAAAACCTGGCTGCTTCCATCCCAGTGTGCCATTTATAACTTTGGTCTTAATTTAAGATATTAACCAATACTTTCCATATGAGTTGTTGCATCCAGACATGCTGAAAACTCTTTCAAAGGGCAAAGTATTTTATCATTCTCCTGTTTTTTCCCTTTTTGCCATTCTGCCACTGTTTTTCACTGCCTGCATCCACTTATCCACTTGCAGGCCTTTCCCACCCATCAGATTTTCCAGGTGGACCGTCTGAGTGTTTCCTTCCACCGCTCTGGCAGTGTGTGCCTAGAATGTGGACTGCCTCCCTGGCTGCTCTTCTGAGCTCTCACTCTTCAGTTGTGTGCTTTTTTCCAAGCCCTTGAGCCTGCCAGCCCATACTTCTGGCCTGCCTATATCTTTCCCTGAAAACTGGACTCTGTCTCCAGGGCCGGAGCCAGCTGCCTGGCTCTGGGAAAGGGAGCAGGAACAGCCACTCCAATCCAATTAACTCCTTCTTGGGAAGGCCGAGTAGCAAGGGGCAGGTTCTGCCTGGGCAGGGAAATGGGAAGGAGTTCGAAGGAAAATTAAACTGGTGACTTTTGCTGTAGGAGCATCTACTTTAGGAAAAAGGTCAAACATTATTAAGTCTACACCCTTCTTTGTTTTAGCAAATGGATTTGATTCACGCTTTTTCAGACGTGCTCTGTCAGGTTTCCAGGGGTGCAAGGGATGTGTCACTCTCATAGCTTATTGTTGGTGCTCTCTTCTGCAGCAGCAGGGCCTAGATCTTTCTTTTGGAAAGCTGGATTTCTAACAGTAATTTTTTTTAATAAATGGTCCAGTACAATGTATGCCATGGTTGGGACTGTTGGGATTAAACCTTTTGATTACAGAAGGGAAAAACATAGTTCTTAATAAGAGTGATGAATAATTTTAGACTGGAACATGTGCCTGCAGTGAGCTCTGAACTGGGCATGTGAGGGGGACATGGGCTAATATCTGCACTTCTGAGGTGCTTGGTAGAAAAAGGGAGGAAAGGGTTTGATCTTGACTTAGGTTTTACTAGGGGTTTTTAATGCATTTGTACCCTTTTCCACAGCTGATGCCCCCTTTCTGATTTATTGCTGAACAGTAAACTCTTCTGTGGTTCACTCTTGTTCCTTGCAGGATTTTGAAGATGAAGAATTAAATCATCTGATCTTCCTCTTCATGCATACATCCACTTCTTTGCCCTCTTCTTCATGTGCTACCTTGCTTACCTTTCTTCGACTGTCTCCTTATTTCTTCTGGTTTATCCCATCTTTAGTCTATGCTAGTAGCTGGGGCCAGGGAATAAAAGCTGGCTTAAAAAACATTTTTAATACACAGGTGTTTCTTTGGGTCTGTCTACCTGTTCCATGAAAAGCCATCTTAGATCTGAAATAACTTGCTTCAGCACTGGAAATACTCTGGCAAAGAAATAACATGTATTCGCTATGGCTTTTATAATTGCATTTTCAGAGTATTTTGCTTTTTGCTCACATTCCACCTCCTGTTTCAAAACCCTCCATGAAAGTAATGGCAGCAGTAAAAATCCAGAGTTTAGGTGAGCTACAGACCCCGTTCTTGGGGTACTGTGTCAAGTTTCATGGCTACTCTAGGGCTCTCTACACCAGAAATCTTTGCAAGGTATTGCTGTGCTCTCATCTTTCTTTCACAAACTAACCATGTTAACTGACAAATTGGTTGCTAAATCAAGCACATCTTATCCTATGCCAAATGTGAGAAGCTTACTTCTAGATTTTCCTCATTTGTTTCTTCTGCTGAGAAGGGAATTTGAAGGTTTGTGTTCTTTCATATGCTCATCTTATTTTTGGTTCCTCTGAACTAAACCCCACTTTGTTTCCTTGTCTTTCATCCTGCACCACTTTTCCCTAGGTAGTAATTATTTAGGGATCAAGACATTTTTTTGAAATGCTGCTTTGTTAGAGCACATGACCACAGTGGTCAGATTATTTGGGAATAACTGTGTGAGTTTGTTTGTGAGTTTGCTTTGTTTCAGAGTCCAGTATTTATCCTGAAGATGCTCCAGGGGCTGTGGTTTGTTGAGCAGTGTTTACAAAATGTTTTATGGGATTAATTGATGCCAAGGCATTGAATGGAACAAAAGCTGCTGCTTGACCCAAGGAAAAATTACCTTACGTTGCATCTTTACTTTGGGAAATAGTAAGGGATGGGCTCGTAAATGGTGTGTATCCTATTCCTGGCCACAGAGTGAACTTGGAATCTGTGTTGCACCTTTAGATGTACTCCAAAACTTTCTTCCTTTCCTGTGGTGATACGAGATATAACCACTTAGGTTTATTACAGCATTTTATCTTGGTTTAAGCTTCAGGGAAATATTTGCTCTAGTTTTTCTTTGTGTGGTATCTTTGTTTTTCTTAAATAAGCCTTTGAGCAAAAAGTGTCTGGTGTAATTTCCTGGTAGTTTGGGAATACACTTGCTGTATATTCAGTGTTGTGTGTGCTGGACAAAACCAGGATGCAGATACTACTTGATGTATAAGAGAATGTAGACAAATGGCATACTGCCACTAGTCTAAAAATTGGTGTGGAGAAAGATGAAGATGTGAATTTTACTGTTACTTACTCCTAGAAGGCAGAATTTCCCTTTCTTATAAAGGGAAAGAAAAAGTCATAGTGTTATACCCAAAAGTATTCAGTGGAAATCATTGTGGTGGATTTTTGCTACTGAAGTCCTTTTTAGTCACTAAAACTGCTGTATTTGGGTGGCTTTGGTGTCTTCTCACTTGGCTGATCACACAGTATTTCCTGTGGTTTGAACACTCAGAGTGCTGAGATGTCTTACCTCTGGTGAGACTATTTTGACTCTGAAGTACTAATTTGTTTGAGCTTTGCTGGAGCTATAAATTCTCAGAGTCAAGAGTAAACTGAGTGAACATTATTCCAAGTCTTCCAAAGGAGAAATTATTTTTGGTAGTGGTATGATTATCAAATAAAGCAAAGTACATGCTGCTGAGGGGCTGGAGGTTTGGGAGGGTAGAAGAAAGACTTACACATAACTACTCCAAAGATTTTTTTTTTAACTCTTAAATAAAGAAGACTGCAGAAATATGTATTTTTGTAAAAAATCCTACGTAGTAATTTTCCCTTATATTAATTTTTTAAATGTCTTAGAAAGCACATTAGCTCCACAGATGTCATTTTAGCTCCACAAATGTCATTTGCTCAGGGCAGTAAGTGTTTATTGTGTTCTCCTCTGTACTGCTTGTTGCTTCCTGTCAGCGATGACAACTTGCTGGCCCCATTCTGCTTCTTTTATTACTGTTCCTGCTGTTCCTTCCAAAGCAATACCTGTGTGTTGCAGAGGGTTGTTCCCAAGGTAGATTGTCAAGGCGTTTTCTCACTTCAGTGCCCTGTGATGCTCCGTGCCAAGTCATGCTGCATCTTGTGAGGCAGATCTGGGAGTGCTGACTGCTGTAAAGTTAATCTTATTGTTGTCACAGGATCCTCTGTGGGTGTCAGTGTTTTAGCGGGCAGTTGCTTTGAGGTGTTAATCACAAAGTCAAGTCGTTTTCAGTTACTCTGTTAATTAGTACTGGACGGAATAGATCTGAAAAGCTGAACTCATTTCAGAGGTAAAGAGTTGTCGCTAACAGGGAAAATAACACGCAGTGCTTGAAGCAGGAGTCAAAATTTCAGTATTCCTGCTCCTCAGTACTTTGTTTCTGTGGCTTGTCCGTCCTCTTGCTTGCCTGATCTTTGCAGACTGGGCACTCCTGCATCCTGAGCACCTTTTGGGTTTAGCTGAGTTTGGAAAGTAGTGTAGTGCAAGTACTACAGCATTTTCATTCTCCCTTTTCAAGCAATAGTTGATAGTAGCTTAAAAAGCCCACCAAAGCCAACCAAGCAAACCAACAAGATGACCCTTGAAAGATACTTAGACTTGTTGGAGTGAAGTGTTTGTCAGACTTTGTGGTTCTCATACGTTTCCTCAAAAAAAAAGCTTTTTTAATGTTTCTTGTGGAATTCTAGTATTTTTAATACCTCTGTGTGTTTATTTGGTGTGACAGTGTTGTGTCGTTTTTATCAGGGACACTTTTTAATGTGGTGGAAGGCAGTTTACCTTCTGGCAGCTGTGGAGCAGAGTTTGCTCTACATTCTCACTGGTTACTGGGGGCAGCTCGCCTGGGTTACTCCATGCAGTCAGTAGTGACTCACTAGGTTCAGTTTTTGGCAGAAAGTTTTTATTTTTCACGTAGTACCTTTCAGTGTGATAGGAAAAAAGCAGTCAAGGCAAAACAATAGTAATAAAGTTATTTCATACTAGGTGATGATGAAAGAAGCAGCTGCTATGTAAACTCAGAACTTTGCGATTTTTGAGGAGTGTTAATTCAGTGATGTGAACTGGTTCCTCTCTTCTTTCCTCACACATTTTGCTCACCTGCAGGCATCTTATTGCTCTTAAGGAAGAGAGAAAGGCCAGAAAGTAAATCTGGGCTGTTCTGGACTCTGGTTTTTCTAAAACCCCGAGAGGGAGAAAGTAAAACTCTTGAATCTGCTGTGATTTTGGCTGCCTGCAGTTTCCCGTGGGAGTGTGCAGCTGTGAGGGGATGTCCCCGAGGTGCTGTGACCCTCCCGGTGGGGCCAGGCAGGTCAGAGCAGCCCCGAGGGGTGATGTGCAGCAGGTTCCTGTGGCTGGGGAAGGGAGGCACAGCGTTACTCTGCAGGACAGCCGGGGGCACTGCTTCAGCTCCAGCCATTCTAGCACACTTGGACCGTGAGTAATTAGGCAGCTCCTGTGCTGTGAGTGCCAACAAGGCTGCTCAGGCACTGTGCAGCTACTCTGGGAGTAGTTCAGCCTGGGCAGATGCCGTGGAGCAGAGGCTGGGGCAGGGGAGCTGTCTGCAAGTGCCCAGGATCCACTCACATGGTCTTGGCACAGCTCCCGGTGATCCCCACCAGCCAGGCAATTTGTTTGAGGCCAGTTGGTCATGGGTGGGGATTTTTGTTTTTTCTTAAAGTAGGCATAGGGCTTCAGCCTCCTAATAGCTTATGGTGTTGGACATAATCCTAGGAAGTGGGGTTTTGTGCAAGGGCCAAAAGACTTGTGATGTTAGACCTACTTCCTAAAGCTCGCATTATCACGAGGCAAAAAAAGTTTGATGCATGAACTTGTGGCTCCTGGAGTCAATCTTTGCTAAGTGCAGAGTTAGCAAAGGGTCCTTAAATTGAGTTTTCAATACCCTGTTGTGTGGCAGAGGGTATCTCAGTGTTAGGCATGATTCTTTCAGAGCAGATGGCTGCAGAAATACATGACCACTTTAACTGTGCATAGGTTGCTGCTTCAACAGGATTGTCTCAAGTGTGTTTGCAGATTCCAAGTTAGGGCTGGAGTACCCTTTCCCTGCATCCCCTTAAGTGCCCAAAGATCCAGTGGCTAAGCAGGACTGAAAAGTGAACCCCTGAGCAGCTCTAGAGTGTAACATCCCTGGTGTGTTCAGCACATGAGGCTGTGGCTCTGCAGCTGGGCTGTCAGGTGTGGTGGGGCAGTATCAGTGGGCACCATGGCCAGTGTCAGCCACACATTGGAGCCTCAGGGCTGGCATGTCTTTCATGATGCTCTTCAGGAGGGGGAAGGATTTTATTGCCTCTGGTTTTCAGATGAATGTGTGCTGAGTTAGTTCTCTGCACAGGTCAACAGGGGATGCAGGAGGAGTTTGAAGGGTGGCACCTTTCTACAACACATGTGATCCCAAATTCACATACTGGGAATATGGTAAATTCAGAGTCTGCCCCATTCCTTAGGACTCCCAATTCTCGCAGACTCACCCAAACTGATGATTTCTAAACAGATCAAATAATACACTGGTGAAGGCCAGTGCTCCTTTGGTCCCACCTGCTTCTGACAACCTCACTGCTTCCATGTACCACCTTGTCTGGTGTTGCTTCAAATACTTGAGCAGTTGAATATTATCAGTTATTCTCCCTTAAAGGCCCCTGGTTTATTTTGAGTTTTTTACTGTTCTGTCAGTAAAAGGACACTGCTGTATTAAATGCCTTTGTAAAACACATTTTGTACATGGTTATTATTTTCTTGCCAGTAGTAAATGTTGGAAATGCTGCTTTATTACTTGAAATCTATCAAAAAATTCTGTTATCAGTAATTACTGAAATACTTAGCAGAGAGCAAGAGTGAGCCTCGGTGTTCCAGTTAAAAGGACTTTGCAAAAAATACAACTTTAGTAAGCAAGCAGCATTTATTTGTACAACTGAATGCTATGCTACTGTAAGCTAAACCACAGGGTAGCAGTCAATATTTATTACTCTTTGAGATGTTCTCTTGTATAGAATTTTTTCCAGAGTGCTATTTCAGCATTTCACTGTACTCAACAAATACATTCAAGCAATGGAATATTTAAAATCGGTGTGCGTTGCAATACCAGACTTAATCATTAAGTACCATCAAGGAACAGATGGCAAGAGAGGACACAACTGGTTTGCAGTCTGCATAGATTTAAGCATGAAGCCATTAAGCTATCACATTCCCATTTCTGATAGATTTTGGTCAATGAAAAATTAAAGACACATAATCCCTGCTTATATGAGGTCTCAATCTGTGATTCCTGACACTGGTAGTATTTCAAAATCACTGAAGTTCCCCCTGTAATCAGGAGTTTTAAACTAATGCATTATTGGGAGAAATGCTCCTGTCTGGTTTTATTGCTATTGAAATTAATGTATCTTGTCATAAGTAGGTTGCTCTTAAATGCAGAATTGCTTAAGGGGATCTTTCACCGCTCTGCTTCCTATCGACTTCTGCACAGATTTGCCCTATTTTGCTGGGCTGTTTGCCACTGAAGCAGTCCAGGATCTCCACCTCATAAAAGGAGCAGTTCAGAGCATGCAGGGCCTTAGAAATGTTTATAGTAGCCACCAGAATCTTAGCTAGAAAAACCAGCTCTTTAAAACAGTATCTTTTACAAAGTTCTGGTTTGGAACCAGTTTATATTCAAAATTATGTTATATTATGTTATATAACATCAATTATGTTGTATTCATATTATGTCTATTCCCAGCAGCATGTGCCAGTGTATTTCAGTGGTATTGGACCAAATGTATTCTAATAAATAGAGTTGTTTTGCATTAATAAAAATGTTATTATTGCAAACATTTTATTGGCCATAAAAATGAAGCAATTCAACATAGACTAGTTCAAAGATGCTGTAAGCAATATGGGTTTTGGCAGTGTATATTTAGAAATTTATCTTTCTGCATGAAAAAGAGTTGCACATCATATTTCATGAGTCATTTCAAATGCATGGTAAGAAAATTAGTATGTCCTGGTTTGGACCAGCCTGACAGAGTACAGTTCTACAAACAAATGTTATGGAAAATGTGTGGCCAGCATGATGCTGTATTGTCTCCTCTTGGAGAGTACGTCAATACTGAAGATGAGGGACTATATTGACTCAATAAAGAATATTTAAAAGGGTGGTTTATGATTTAAGGAAACTATTGCGCTTTGAAGTTGGAGAGACTCGGCGAAAATGAGGCCTGGTTGTCAGTTCAGGGAGTGCAGGTGGGTTTATTTATTTATTTTTAAATAAGGCATCTCCTGTCCAAGGACCTAATCATGGTCTTTCTGGTAGCTGTGTGGTGTAAGAAGGGATCTGTCAGGCCTGGGCAGTTCTGCCCTCATCTGCAGGGGAGGAATCAGTGGTGCAGATCAGGGAGCTCTGGTAAGTACAAACACTGGAGGATCTTCCACCAAGTGGCCTCTATTTCCAGCATGTGTGTCGGGAGCCTCGGAATAGTCTGCGTTTATACCCATTTAATGACATCATGTGGTTAGAAAGATCTACATTGCTGTAGCACAGAGGTAAAGGCCTGTTGGGCCTGGAAGGTACTGAGGGCAGGATTTCGCTCTGGGAAGGGTTAGAAACACTTTCCTTGCCAGGTCAGTCATCCTGAGGATGTTAAAGACAACTTGTCTCTCCTGTTTGAAGAATGATGAGACAATATAACTTTCTTTACAAGAAATGATCCAGAAATCTGCTGCCTATAGTGAGTTACTGAGGGTACATACCTAATTAAATTAACAATGATTGGTAGAGATTAGTAGTGTTACTGATACCTAAGCACCTTGGGTTTATTGATGCTCAAAAGCAACAGGTTAAACGTCTTGTTACTGTTACCTGTTTTAAAGTTATGCTGAAAAATGTTAAGGGAATTTGGAGTTTGGGGTTTCTGTTGGACCCATTGCCATAATCTGTTGGAAAATTTGAAAAATAAATTTATTCTGTGCTCCAGGTTGTCCCAGGACTGGCATTCTGATTTTGTTGATGATCTGCACTAGCAAAGCATCATATAATTGCCCTATGAGTTTTTTCAAGTGGTAAGGATACAGTTCCAGAGCACATCTCTGGCCCAGGTTTTTCCAGCAAAAATTTGCAATCTCAGTATACTGTTTCCTGCAATTCATGCCAAGAAAAAAGAAATAAAAAAAGTTGAATGCTTTCTGCCTAGATCAGGCTAAATATTCTAGTACAGCATCTGAAGTGGGAAAACATAAAGCCTGAGCTTTGATGGCATTTGTGTTTTGCATTCTTGTGGTTGCACAGTAATTTTTGTGTTGATGCCCAAAGAAATGCTATTACAATATCCAGGGAACTTCAGTGCCCTCTGCTTTGAGTGCTCTGGAGGGAGAGTCCTCTCAACTGTGTGGCTGCAGAAATGCTGCTGAAGATGATGAAAAAGCCCTGAGATAATCCCACGGTCATTAAGATTAAACAGGAAGATTAAGGGCCCAAATCGGCCTTTTGGAGATATGAATGTAGAAATAGGAGACTTCAGCTGATCTCTGTAGGTCAGCAGGATTTACCATGGATTTTCTCTTTGATTTTAACCAGTTTGAATGAATTTGGTGTGGAAAGGAGCTCAGTTCCGTACATCTGCAAAGAAGAATTATTTTTAGCCCCTCTAGTTCCTTCTGCAGCTACAGGTTGGCTGAACTAATAAATCCAAGGTGACATCTCAGTCACACAGGTTTGGCTGATACATTCTCCAACGTGCTTTTAATTGTTTATAGTATTTTTAGGAAGGTGGTGCTGAGTGTTTGGGAATGAGGCAATTACCCACGTCCTAATTTGCCCAGATTCCTGTTCCTATATATGAGGTGACAGTGGCACAGCCCCAGTGCCTCGAGTGCCCAGGCAGCCCATCCCTTGAAAAAGCGTGGCTCCCCATCTTGTACAGCGCCGTGGGGGTGCTTACCCAGCTGACCATGTTCAAGTCCTGCTTCCCCTGGCCGTGCACACTCAGGCACTCTTTTCCTGGGCTTTTAGTTAGTAGTGGTTCATTTTTACTGTATTAACCCGACTGCTACACGTATATACAAAAAAAAAGATGCTGTGCTCACTGCTTTTCTGTTCTTCTAAATGGCTGTGTGTTGGCAGAGTTTTATATATGACCTGGCTTCCTTTCCCAGCACTGCTTTTTCTGGTATTTCTATTTGTCCTCACAAGCCAGGAAATGCTGATAGCAATAAGAAAAGACGTAAATATATTGGTTAAAAATTCTTGTATGCGGAAAGTTCAGCAAGCTGTAAAAGGCAAATAAAGTTTGTTTAGGTAACTTCAATGTAAACGAAAATAAATAAATTTTGTCCGTAGTGACATTCAGACAAAAGTATGTGAAACTACCAATGGAAGTGATAAATTGCATCAAAATAAGTCATGCTATTACAATATTCAGGTCATTTCTGTATTATAACAAATGTTACAGCAAATGGTGACTCTTCCTGCATTTGATTCTGAGTGCACTCCTTTGCCTGTGTGTGAGGTATTGAATTCCATTACACTGCTGTCACACCACTTCTGCACTTTACCAGGATCATTCTCCATTGCCATAGCATTTTTTGAAGGTTGTTTTGTTTTTGTTTTTTCTCCCAAACTTTGCCAGTGGCAGTTCTGGAAAGTGTATTCTGTGTATTCCATTGTCTAAATCATGAATGACAGTGTTGACTAAAACCAGAGCCAGCAGACACATTCCCTTAGAGGAGCCTCTGGTTTGCCAGGGAGGAGTTGGTGGTTTCTTGCTGCAGTGCAGCATCCCAGCCAGCTGCTCATTTAGCTGATAATAATGTCATTAAACAACACAATAATGCCATTAAACAGCAAACGTTGTGTTGTGCAACTGCACCAAGTATCTTTGTAAAAGAAACTTCACATTGGCCATCCCTTAGGAATTGTTTAAACCTTCAGGAGAGGGTGTTTTGGGAGAGTGCTTTGGTTCTGCTCGATTTTCCATGGAAAATCCCAAGGAATGGTGGTCACACTGTCCTGTTACGTGTTAATAACTCTATGTGTTGTGAGGTATTGAAAAGGGTGACTCATCTGCATTTCCTCAGATCCTTTCTACTTGGGGAAGGAAAAGGAGTTTGATTTCCTCTCTGCATGCAGAACAAACGAGAGAAAACTCTGGTAGGATGTGACAGTACCAGACAGAAACTCCAGTGAATAATCCCTTTGTTGGCAAATCTCAATCACCTGTAAATATATTTAAAATAATTTAGTGTGTGTTAGCATTATGTGTTTCACACTCATCATTGTTCTAAAAGCTAAAATTTACATTGTTTCTTGTGCCTTGTGACAATAAAATGGCATTGTATGGTTTGTCAGCATGGCATATTAACTATACCTTTTGTTCTGTAAAGGGAGTTTAAAGATTAATATTCAGTGTGTTTAATTTATTCTCTTTTTTCCTTTTTTCTTTTGCAGCAATCCAAAGTCTGCCAATCAGAGAATAAACAAAAAAGTAAACAATGATGCCTCATTAAGGATTCAAAATTTGTCTATTTTGGTGAAACAAATAAAAACTTACTATCAGGTCAGTAGTTGTTTCTTATATTATGTTTTGCCTGAAACTCTTTCTAAATGTGCTTCTACTGAGAAGCTTGTAGGAATGGTTGTTTATGTCTCTGGCCAAGTGTTTTATCATGTTTCATTTACAGCTATAGAGGTTATGTGGAAGCACTTGTATGTGAATGATGAGCTGTTTGTGTAACAGATACTGTGTGTGTTAAATTACTGCTGTAGTACATTAAATACCGTGGGGTGGTATGTCCTGAACTGTGAGAGGGATTCTTACACATGCATTTAGTCCCACCAAGGGAATTGTAAGGAAACCCCGACGAACTATGCGGGGTTTAGGATGAATTTGATGTTCAGTAGGAAAGAACGGCTGCCGTGCCCCTGCCTGAGCATCGTGGCCTGGCTGTGCTGGTGTCTGCTTCTCCTTGTGTGCACACACAGGCTGTGCTTTCCCAAGTGCTCTGAGGATTCCCAGCTGTCTCTGTGCACTGCCCTGGCCAGCACTGCACGTTTCCCCAGCACTTCCCCTTGTTCTCTCCTCAGCAGCCCCTGCACGTGGCTGCACGTGCTGCCTGCTACGACCCACACTCTTCTCCCTATTTTGATGGAAGTGGGTCTGCACCAGGCATTGGTGTGCCACAACTGGTGCAGCCCAAGGCACAGACACTGACAGCGTTGGGCTTTACTGGAATACACAGCATTCCCAATGCTGCATTCGCCTCATGGTATCAATAACCAGTCCTAGTGCTCCAGTTCCAGGCAGAATCCCTGGCATTTAGGGACCTTGGAGCGGTTCAGGATTGGGACTGTTGCTCCAAACCTTTGTGAGAGAAAGAGTTTATTGTATCTTTTTAAAATAAAAAAACATTTAATAAATTTTAAAACCCTGCCTTTGAAGACTGAGGATATATTGAACTGCACCTTTAGCTGTTTTATACACTTCTTCCCCCTTCCCAATTTCTCAGACTTCTGGTCTCGTGAGGTGCCACATGTGAGGCAGCATGGAAACATTGAAGGGCTGGTGTTTGAGCAGGATTCCAGGTTTATTTTAGTGATAAAGGGCAGGCTGTAGCCTTTGTTCCCCCTCCAGCCTGGAGCAGCCCAGCAGAGCCAGTGTCTGTGGGAGGGGCAGCTCAGCACACTCAGCTCCAAGGAAGGGTCACTTGAGTTCCTGTCACCTGTGAAATTACCCCAGGCAGGAGAGCTCAGGCTTGATGGATGCCCTGGAATCAAAGTGAGAGGCCTCTTGTCGCCTGGGGTAGGAGCCCTCACACCTGAGTGCTCCCTGTGCTTGGGGAATGCTCCCTGGGGATGCCTGAGGTGCAAGAGGAGTGAACATGGAAAGCAATCGCTCTACTGAGATCCAATATTTCTCAATGGCTAGAATATTCCAGTAGGAATCAGGCAGTAATGGCCATGGGCTTTAATTTCTAGCATTGTGTTAACCTAACTCTTAAAGCTGCTTATTGTGACCTTGTCCACGCCAGTTTATTCCGTGTGTGTTTATAACATCTGTGGAAAATGTCCTCTCAGTTTAGCAAATAATTCCATCAGTGCTGTGTGTGTACTTGTCACAAAAGCTGCAGTGGTAGAACAGAGCCTGCAAAATTAAAATGTTACATGTAAGTCTGTAGTAAAATGAATACTCCTGAACTCTGAAAGTTTGTACAGGCAAGGCAGAATTTTGTAAATAGGCTGAACTGTTTATTGCAGGTTAAACAAGAGTTAAAAAGGCAGGAATTTCGGGACACCCATGTTCCCATGCAGTTTCTTTTCCAGGAGCAGTTTGTTCAGAAGGGCACGCAGCTTGGGAACAGGTGCTGCAGTTGACACAGTGTGACTTGAAAGGTGGCACACACCTCTGGAGCAAGCAGAGGTGTTGTAAGGGAACAGGTGATAGTGCCATTTTTTGGTCACTGCTGCTCACACTCTGCTTTATGAGATGGTGTGATCAGCTTTATGACAGCATCCTGGAACTATCTGATTATTACCAAAAAAACCCCAGCAAACCAGCCACCAAGCTCCTGCCTTTTAAAATACATGATTTTCTTTCGTGGTAGATAAAAATGTTCCCCAGATTCCTTATATTTTATCTGTTCTGTATTGATTAAAAGCATCTTCATTTATTTGAAAATTGTCTTTTATCAAGTAGAAGTGCAGGTGTCATGGTTGATTGGAATTCATGACTGAGTGGGTCAGAGCTGCATTCTCCCTCTTGATGATTTGTCTCAGGCATGTGCTCTGAGAGTACATATTTTTCAGTCTAATATTAACCAATTCTTTATGTCCTATATTAACTGGTGGGAACTTTTAAGTAGAGCTGTAGCTTGTAATTTCTACAGCTGTTTTTCAAGAAATACTGGGCTTTTCTTAGGTTGGGTTTTTAGCTTACCCTGTGACACCTTTGTGCCTTTGGCTGCTCTGGAATATGTTGCATTTGATAGAGCATTTTCTGTATTAATGGGTCTTTCCCTGTGATAAAACAAAAAGCCTGACTCCTGAGCTGCTGATAGCATGGCATCTGCTGGGAATAAACATCTGGGAATAGGAGAAAGACTACTCTGCTGCAGGAGAATTAGGCTCTGTCTAGACTGGGGATTTGACCCGATTACAGCCGTTGCTGGCCACAGAAACTCTCCATTGATGGAATCTGTGGGACAGACAGGCAGAGCTGCTGCTTGGTGCCTGGCATTTCCACACTCAAATTCCATGGGACCATGCAAACAGGGGTTTGCACCTTTATATTCACAGCTGTCCCACTGCAGCCAGACCCCTGACATTTCCACATCCACATTTTGGTGAAGCCAAAGAGACTGTGGATGTGAAAGAGAGGGAATTGATACTTTCCGCTATAAATGCAGCTTACAGCCAATAGAATAAACATTTATCAATAGGTTACTCAGAGAAGCAGACATGTAATGATTCAAAGAGGTTTTGCTGCATTCTCACTGAGCATCTCGTTGGCTTAAGATCCCTAAGCCAGCTCATTGCCACGAGAGGATTTTACTGTGTGGAGATGACCATGCTAACCAGTAAAACAAGGCTTTTGTAGCAGTAACTCACACTTGTAAGTTTGGCTTTTTAATTAAGGTCCAAATAATTATTTAACATCTGTGCATTAAGACCTGAACAAATTTAAACTATTTGTGTACGCTAGCAGTTGTTGGCAGTTGATGTTTGCTTTCCTTCAATACATATGGTGTAAATAATATTTTAATTAACTTTTATAGGAGAATTTGCAGCAGCTCATCATGATGTCTTTGCCAAATGTGTTAATAATTGGCAAAAATCCCTTTTCTGGTAAGTTTATTTTTGACTTAAGATAAAAATGTGTACTGGTGTGATAATTTCTGTTATTTCACTGGAAATGAAATTCATATAGGATTGAGCCTTTCATCAGAAAGTTGTGTAAATGCTTTAGCGAGTAAGTGCTTTAATAATGATGAGGAATGATGTAATGATGGTTTTCTTTGTTCCCACCAAGGGTCCACACTATCCAAAACTGTGTGTCCCATCCTCAGCCCTGGCTATCAGTAGGGTTTATCCTGAACCAGAGTGCATTTCCCAGCAGCCAAGTTTAGGTCTCGTGTACTCCCAGCTCCTGCACTTTCAGCTTTCCTTACCTGTGGCACCGCTGAGGGAATGGGCAGTTCAGAGCATCTCACTTGATCCAGCTCCTAATCCCTGTCCTTCCTTCCCCCCACCTCCTGCTTCTCTTGCATCCTTACCTGAAAAGTATTGCACTGACCTTGCTTTCTCCCCTGAACTGACACTGTCTTCTCCATGCTCCCACCTTCCTTCTCTGCTTCCAGCTCTGAGAGTTGCAATTTTCAGCCCAGGACAATTAGCCTGTGTGGAGCCAGCTGACTGTCCACAGCCACTTGGGAATCTCTGCACCATGCTCTCAATTCCAGAAGCACGGAGCAGACACACCTGGCCTGCATGGAGCCACTCTGGATTGGGCAGAGTTTATTTACTTGGGTCTAATGTGTCCCAGGTTCTCCTGAAGTTCTGACACCTCAGCAGAGAGGTTAGGAACTCCTCTAACAGGCTGTGTAGCTTCCCCTGGCTTGTTTTATTTCTTTGGGATGTCTTCTCTCCATGCTTCCGTGTCTGTGAGACCAGGGTTTTCTCATGAGCCAGAAGAACCATCTGTGTTCCCTCACTCCTCAGTCCTGGGGGTCATAACCTTGGTATTTTCCATATCCCATCTGCACATATCCCATGTATGAAGGTATCTTGCTTGAATTCTTGTTTTACTTGCTGCTGTTGGATATTGCTGCTTTTGCTTCTGAGGTCGCAGCCTTTTGAGTTTCTCTGTGTGTAGCTGCTGTCGTGCACAACAAGTGTGAATGTGGTCTCTCCTTTTCCAAGAGAATGGAATGCACCCTGCTTTTCTATTTTGATTCCAGACTTTCTTAAGGTTTTTGAAAGGCTCCATGGATTTGCCTAGGAACCACATTTAATGGAAAAACAGATTTTAGAAAAAACAAGTCGTAGAGCTTTTTAGTAGCTTTTTTATTCTCTTCAGCATAGAGATATATATTGTGTAGTGTAAGATGAGATTTTATTAAAAATGCACTTTAAAACCCCAGAGATAAAATATTGTATTTAGTTGTATACATAAAAAATCTGTGCTTTAATCATTAATAAGGGAGTGACTTTGTGGTTTGGGATCTCAGCTAAATCTGTGCAGCTTTTGTGGTTTGGCAGCTGGAACCAGTGCTGGTGTGTGCATTGCCCTCCTGTGGGGACTGACTGGGGACTGTTTGGGGCAACATCTTGAAGGTGTTTCAGATTCCAGCCCGAATTGAATTCCTGCCCTTGGAGTTGGGTCTGAACCCGAAGACAGACCTCTTCCTTTGGGTCCCATCCTGAACCTTTCCCCTTTGGAAGTTAGGGCTTGCTGGGTCAGCTTGAGAAGGGTCTCATCCCAACATGGATTTTTCAGCTTTGCTCTTTGGTGGGCAAGTGCAGGGATATGAAACCTCAGGAGGGACCTGCAGAGTAAATCCGAGTGCTCCAAGGCAAGCCCCTGGAGTAAAGGTCAACTCTCTGATAATCATTCGGATTTGCTCCACTAAGGCTCAGGCTGGAGCTGTGATGTTTCACAGCAATCTCTCCCAGTTTTCCCCTTTGCACACTTGGTGCTTAAGGAATGATCCACAGAGAAAGAGCAGGAGATCAGGAACTGCAAGAGCAGATTTAAGGAAGAGAAGTGTGTCTGAGACCATCAGAGGCAGTTGGCTCAGCAGGGAAAACGCAGGTGGAATGCTGGATTGGAGGTCTGATAAAACGGGTCATCAGGGGCTTTATCAGGAAACATCTCAGCTGAGCTAATTGGCAGGAAGCCAGTTGGAGGAGAAAACTGGAGGAGAGGAGCTGCAGCCTCTGACTGTAAATTAAATTACAGAGTAGGGGAAGAGGAGATAATGACGAGGCAAAGGGTCTTTGACAGGGCAAGGGGAGAGATTAGAGCAAGGTCCTATTTGTGAGGAAGCAGTCCAGGGGAGGATGGAAGGAAGGGGGCTGCAGAGGGTGTGAGAGTCAGGGAGAACAGTGAACATGGGTAGCGCGGGGTAGGGACAAAGCTCAAGCTGCAAGTTGGAGGCTGTGGAAAGAATCATCTCTTTCTGTGTTTGGGATGGAGGAAAATGCAAGGGGGAAGCTGAGGCTGGTCAGTGTTTTGCCATGTTCCTTCAGGGAATGTGGGACAAAGACAAGGAAACGGTATTTGGGTAGGCGTGTAAAAGCCAGTCAGGAGATGATGAGTGAAGAGCAGTTCAGGGATTGCTTAAAAAATGAAGAAGTGTGATTAATTCATTGGGATGTATAGGGTGTGAGCTATTGGGATGGATTCCTCCTGTTCCAGTATTCCAATTAGCCTTCATTAAGACAGGCGGCCAGGTGGAATTGCCCTTCTTTAGCTGGAGTGGCTTCTGGTGAAAATGTTCACTGATGTTTTCCATTTCTACCTAAAAGGCTTGCCAGCTCGAGTCTCTGGGACACAAGAGGTGTATAAAGTATTAAAATGATTAAAAATCTCCCTTTGGAGTTGATGTGCTTTGTAACCTGCAAACCTCTCTTGACAAAATCAAACATTCTGTGTTCATTGGGATTATACACATCATTCAGCTCCCTCTGAAAGCAGCAGGTTGAGTCAGTGCCTGGGCTGTTTTACCATCCTTGAAGGCTTTTATATTTATATGGTGGCATTTATATTCTAGATAGAGGCTGAATTTCTATCTTTAGTAGGAAGACAAGGACATTGAGAATGTAAAAAGTAAGAAACATTTTTACTAATCTGTAAACAGAGTTCTCCAACTTAAGCTCCTTTAGGAGATTAAGATGCTTAAGGCCAGATTTGGAAATACATTTTGATTTTTAGATGTGCAGATGAATATCTAATGCAGCTTTGGGACAGAATTTAAAGAAACTTGTCACCCAGCTCTCCCAGCTGGGGGGTGGCAGGGAATTTAAGCACTGTTGGAACTGTCTGAGGATACCTGAGGTTACCATTGGAAACTTGATTGTAGGTCTCCAAAGCACTTTTAGAAAGGTCACCGTGAAGTTTTGCTCTCTGAAGGGCTGAAATTGTGGTTTTTTTTCCCTGTTTGAAATTATTATGGACATTGTTTTTTTAACTCTGAAAGTTGGCAGTGAAATGGCAAAAAGGACTAAGTTGGAAGGTGGAAAGGTGGGGTGTCCTGTGTTTCCTAAACAAGGTTGACATAAATTATGTGGAAATAATGAGAAAACCCGATGTTTTCTGAGGGGTAGGGGAAAAAGCTCAAATTATCCTTTTACACCTACCGTTTTTTCTTGTTTTCTCCTTAGAACCAGGTACTGAAGAAGTAAGAAAGCTCCTCCTGCTTTTACTCGGTTGTGCAGTTCAGGTGAGTTAAATTGTGTTCATCTCTGTATGAAATTGTGTGTTACTGAATTTTCTCACTCTTTTAATACCTGAGGTGGTGTAAAACTTTGACCTTCCTTCTTCCAGTGGGTCTAAAATCTGAATATTCTGACATAAAATGGCTACAACCCTACACCTCTTATTGCACAAAACATAGAATTTCTAGTAGTTTATTAATTTCAATAGGGTTCATTTACCTGATACTCTGAAGAAAATAGTAAAGCACTGGAGACTTACCATGCTCATGTATCTTATCAACTCTTTCAAGCATTTAATCAACTCCCTATCATAAAATTCAAATAAGTAGCTGTTTTAAGAAACCTCTTCCTTGCCCCATTTCAACCTGTGTTTTCTTTATCATGTAATTAGCATTGATAAGTTTTAATTACTGTAACAAGACATAAACCAAAGATTTATTGGTCAGCAGAAGTGCTGGGTAATAGTTCAGTCATGTGATCGTTGTAATGGCAGGTTTATGAGTTTTAGATCTGAGAAATATGAATGAGGAATGAAAATACTTGTGGTGATGTATATAAATGTATGTAAAATAGGTGTCTTTATTTTTAGTGTCAGAAAAAAGAAGAATTTATTGAAAGAATCCAAGGTCTGGATTTTGACACCAGAGCAGCTGTTGCAGCCCATATTCAGGAGGTATAATGGGGGGGTTGTGCTTTTAATTTATCTTTTTGTGGTGGAATACTGTGTTGTTGGAAGATGAATTGCATTTGTTCTAAAGCAAGTAAATCAAATAAGTGATTTGCATATCTAGTGGGTTTAGTAAGAATAAAAAGGCTTTATTTTTTCACTTGATTCACAAAGAGATTTTATGAAGCAGCAATTTTGGGTTACATTGTCAAAACAGTACCAGGAGGCAATCTTGTTGCTTCAAGACTTTCTCAAGAGTTACAGCAAATCAAGTTTAGTGACATTTTCATATGCAAGTTTATTTATGAAATAAAATTCCATCGCCATGTTTGTGATACTTAATATGTCACAGTCACCTTTTGCTTTTTGTTTTGCCAGAGGTACAAGGTGCTCCTTTCAGGTAGACAAGAAACTTCTCCATTACATACAATTTAATATATGAAATGAATATATTAATATTTTCACACCTTGGGTAGAGGATCGGACCCATTAAGTTGCAGCTTTGTTTGTTTTATGCTTCCTTCCTACTCTTACGATTCCAAAGAGGGTGTTTTTTCTCTTTCATTTCATCCCATGTAGGTAACTCATAACCAGGAAAATGTGTTTGATCTGCAGTGGATGGATGTCATTGTGTTGACACAGGAGTATGTTGAACCTCTCCTGAAAAATATGGCATTGCATTTGAAAAGGCTTATAGATGAAAGAGATGAGCACTCAGAGGTATGGGATTGGTTTGGAAAGAGAAGTACACGAACAGGATTATTGTGAGGCATGTTTGTTTCTTGTGTGAGAGAAAACAGAAATGTGTTTAATAACAATTACAAGTTATGAATCCTCTTGGGGGTCCCAGATTTGCCCCTCTGTAGAGTGGCTGTGTCAGTGTTGCAAGTATTCCAAATATTCCTTGGACACACAGCAACTGCTTGTCCAGTTCACAGCCTTGACAGGAGTAAAGGAGAGGGTACAGGAACGTGTGGTGACGCTTTTTGGCAAAGCAAAGGCAAAATAACTTCAAAATACAAAAGATTGTCCTGTTTGAAACAACATATTGACAACAACAACATATTGGCAACAACACCCTTATTTGTATTAGGACATAGGAATATTCCTGTAGGTCCAATGCTTTACTCAGTTGCCAGGGATGCTGCTGCTCACCAGAGAACATCTTTAGAGACATGTATTTGTCCTGTAGTCCCAGGAGTTATTGCCTTTCCTTACCCAGTTCATTCTGAGCACTGATAACTCGATGCACTTAAAAAGTCTGAAGTTAAAAATAAACTAGCCAAGCATTCCTGCTAAACAACTGTGGCTCTTCAGGTGCAGAGGTGCAAGCAGGGCTTTTAAGTCCCTTTAGGGCCCAGAGCTCTCTGTTACTCCTGCCCTGGGATCTGTTGATGGGTGCCCAGTGCCATCCTGTGTTTTGCCCTGTCCCTGTGCTTTGGTGCCAGACCATCATCGAGCTGTCGGAGGAGCGGGACTGCCTGCGGTTCCTGCCCCACGCGTCGGCCGCGCAGTCGCCCTGCGGCTCGCCCGGCATGAAGCGCACCGAGAGCCGGCAGCACCTCTCCGTGGAGCTGGCAGACGCCAAGGCCAAGATCAGGAGGCTCAGGCAAGAGCTGTGAGTACCCGTGCTCTGCACTGCCCGGTCCTGCACACTGCCACGGCTCTTCATCCTCATCCTTTCCGGTGTTAAGGTGCAGCTGGAAAGGCCTCTTTTTATGGAGGCCTATTTTGATAATTGGAACAGCTTGGGACAAATACAGCTTTTCGTCTGTGCTTGTCTCTGCATTATAGGTCATATTGATGTTTTAGCCACAACCACACTGAAATTGGTGCCAGTTTTATATGTTTGGTACCCTGAGCACACTGAAATTGGTGCCAGTTTTACATGTTTGGTACCCTGAGCACACTGAAATTAGTGCC
>JAWWMP010000116.1:4015573-4070966 GCA_035047865.1 Dendrocincla tyrannina
AGTTTTATATGTTTGGTACCCTGAGCACACTGAAATTAGTGCCAGTTTTATATGTTTGGTACCCTGAGCACACTGAAATTAGTGCCAGTTTTATATGTTTGGTACCCTGAGCACACTGAAGAACTGGCTGTGTTTGAGCAGTCTCTGGAGTGTGTTACAACACAGTAATGAGCATTTTGCTCACATAACTTGTCTCTTAGAAATACTCATAGCTGATTTCATGCAGCCTTTTCCCCTTTACGTGTTTTGTAAATATTGTTGTTTCAGAGGCAAGTTCTTTGTGCATCCTCTGTTGTTTGTTATCATCAGTGAAGGTCTGACTCCAGTTTTGGTATTTCTGTGTTCCCCTGTGTTCCTAAGAGAATATCTTTGCAGTTAAGGCAATTATGGGGTGACACACTCAAGTATCAGTGGCAAAAATGTCCTTTTGAAAAGGAGATGGTGCAGGAGTGATTCCCTTTCGGCAGCATAATTGTGACCTGCTTCTTCTTGAAAACACCCCCATGGTTCATTCATGGTTTATGAAGCATCTAAATTTGTTGCAGACAGGACAAAAATCTCTATTAGAGTCATTTCCTGGCCCCCATCTCATTGTTTCTTTCTGTGTAAAACATTCTTGTCTGCACAACACTTGTTTGCTCCTGCAAACTACTCCTGATCCAGTAGGAACAAACCTGGGCAGAGTGAAGGGTTAGTGAAAGAGAAGAACAGTAATAGTCCTGTGGAGGATCTGTTGTAGCAGAGTGAAGTGTGTGTGTTCTGAATTAAAAATACAGATGTTAAACCTGCAGAGACTCAGTGTGTACAGTAATATGCCTACAGTGTAGAAACAGCATAAATAAAGGTTATTTTTATAAATTCAGCAGAGAGAGGAGACAGGTAAATTGAACTACAAGTGTACCGTGTACCGTGTTGTGAAGGTACACAAGTGCCAGTTCCCTGGCAGTTTGCTGCTCTGCTTGTGTCAGAGTTTGTTGATCAGATCATTTCTAGCTGGCTGGATTAAGTATCTTGTTGATTTACTCGCAGGATCCCCTTCCCCCACTACGCCGAGGCCTTCGTGAGGAACGAGGACAAAAGACAGGGCTCTTTTTTCCTCCTGTCTGTATTATTGTGTGTCTGCTGAAATGAGCCCGCCCAGGATATTCTATAAACAGCTGCACCAAGAAAATTAGTGAAAAAATTGCTGTTATTACTTTGATTGACAGTTAATAGATAGCCTAAACAGTGAGCACTGAGATGTTCTGTATAATTTAGTCCAATCCTCTCCAGTCTGGAGCTGAAGGATGCAATTAGGGCAGCACTGATGGCTCAGAGCAGTTCACATTTTACACTCTGATTTGAATTCAGTTCGTAAATAAATTTCCTTTGCGTGCAGCAGTATCTTTAAAATACCAGACTTGGGTATGTTAACTTCTGTCTGCAGCATTCGGTATTAAGTGCTGCATCTATTTGCTTTAATTTGAAATTACATTAATTCCAGAGTCGAAAATATTCAGTTTAAAATGTATTTATAATCTGGTTTTGACAGTGAACCTTCATACCTGGTTTAACATGCACTGGAGCTGCTGTAATTTCATATAAAAGGTCTGTAAGGATTATTTTTCACTTGAATGCAAACCAGGGATTTGAGGCTTGGAATATGGAAGCCCTGGAGCTGGAAGTGGCACACCTGGCTGTGTGTGTTGAGTCCTGAGTGTTTCCACGTAGAGCAGTAACAGAAGTGTGAGTGTTGGCAGGAAAGGTGAGGGGATCCGGGGTACCCGGTGGCTGTGGCCAGGGATGCTGCACTGAGCTGTGCCTCCTGTGCTTGTGGGCTCTCACTGACCTTTTCCAAGCATGTCTGCTCGCAGAAAGATCATTCATGGTGGAATTGCCTCGTTTTTGAAAACAACTGCTCTAGTTTTGTCTCAGACAGATCTATTTTTTATATTAGTATGTTTGCTCTCAGATTGTATTATTCATTTTGGTCCCTTAAATTCTCTTACTTCCACCCTCATCCACTTTCATTACTTCCATTCATTCCAAAACATGAAATAATACAGTAACACGTTTAAATTATTCAATATATCTTTTAGGATTATACAATATTTTGGATAGGACAGGTTTTTTCAACAGCAAACTCTGTTTGTTCTGAGGTGCAGTTGAACACTGAACATCAGGTATTATTCTGTGTCTTTGAGACAATTGAGTATTTCCCTTGCCCTTACTCACTGTATAACAAACCCATTTTTTTAAGGACTGAGAAATAAGTGTCAGCTGGAAGTTAAGAATGAACCCTGTAAGAGTTGTAGTATTCTGTGTCAAATTGGATTTATCACAAATTTCTGAGTGCACTAAGGCACTGTGCTGCTTCCATAAAACTAAAGTTCAGTGTGTATTCCATGAAATTATTGCAGTTATTAAGCAGTCTCTTACTCAGCTCAGCAAAGGCACCTGAAAACCTTATTTCTTCTGTAAGAAAAATAAAAAATGCAGAGGTATAAAAATGCTTTTAAAAAGGGTTTTTCCTGATTGTGACAAGATGGTCGTTGTCTGCATCTCCTGGACATTGTATGGAGCTTTTGAATGTGTATTTGAAATTATTCTGAGTTTCCCTTTGGATGTGTATCTCCTGATACACATTCTGGGATATTGCCTGGGGAGTTTTTACAAAAACTCCCCTTATTACACCCTGTTTTCTGCCCCACACAAGGAGGAAATCTTAGTGAACAACTTAAAGGACTGTGAAAGGTCTGACCAAATTTAGAAGATTAGCTAAATCCTAAGACCTAAAGGATAACCTAAAGCCGTAGTGGCAAACCTAAATTTTGCACTCTGATGTCCCTGACTTCGACTGTTTAATCTGCACTCTCAGCATTTTGGTCTCAAGGAGGTGATCACTGGCAGGTTTTGTGGTTATGTTTGACTGCTTTGTTTTCTCTTTTAAGGGAGGAAAAGACAGAGCAGCTGCTTGACTGTAAACAAGAACTTGAACAGATGGAAGCTGAACTGAAGAGACTTCAGCAAGAGGTATGTTTAAAAAAAAAGGGGCAAAATCCAAAATTGCCACCACCAGAACAATTCCCCCTTTTTTGGGGTATTAAAAAATATATTTTCCTGAATTTCATTTTTCTTATTTTGTTCTCTGAATGTGTTCTTGTGTAATTTGTTCCTTTATTTGGTATATTATGCAGGGGAAAACCCCTCTGGGTTAGGTTAGTATTTCTTCTCTGATTTTTTTTTGTTTCCACAAACATTCTGTTCAGGCACTCTGCTGTGGGCATATCCTCAAAGTCAACCCTCTCCACGTCTGTCTGGGTTTCTTTCTGCTCTCACCCTGTGTTGACAGTGAGGGAAAACACCTGTTTGGTTTATTGTTGGGATGTGAGTGTGTACTGGGAGTCCTGAAACAGCCCAGTGCGTTCTCTGGAGTGCCTGCAGCTCCAGCTTTGCTTCCCCTTCCTCGGAGCTAACTCTGCAGCACCCGAGTGTGCGTGGTGAGCAGAGCCTGCCTGTGTTGTGTGTTGCAGAACATGAGCCTGCTGTCGGACGCCCGCTCTGCGCGGGTGTACCGGGACGAGCTGGATGCGCTGCGGGAGAAGGCGATCCGTGTGGACAAGCTGGAGAGCGAGGTGGGCCGCTACAAGGAGAGGCTGCACGACATCGAGTTCTACAAGGCCAGAGTGGAGGTACAGCCCGTCTTCTGGTGCTCTCCTGGGGATTTTCCCAAGTTACATGGGAGGATTAAGGGTTGGGAGGGGAGAGCAGTGCTACAGCTGCGTGCTCTGGGCTGGGACAGTCAGTCTCCTGAGGCAGATTCCTGAGTTTAAGGGGGAATCCCGGTGTCTGGGGGCATGGAAGGCAGCAGTGTTCACCACAGCTGGTGGAAGCCTCTGGTAGCATATAAAAAAGAAACCCAAGGAGAGATTAATTTAAAAAATGCTACAAATACCATCACTTCTTTCTCCTCTTGAGAGTCTCCAAAGGGAAGACAATTTTCTAAGGAAAGTGTTGAGGAAATGGTGGCTGTTCACAGAAGTGAGCCCAGCACAGTGGCATTCCATGCATGAAGTAGCTTAAGAAAGGTGTACTGGCACCAGGCACGGGGATTCACAGTTCTGTCCTGAACTGGGAATTTAGGACACAGATCAACGGGCAGGATTTTGTTAGCCCATCATTCTGTCTGGAATTGCCAAATCTATTGGGCAAATGCCATATGATAAAAAGATGGGTAGAGGAAAAGAGGTTAGTGTACAGGATTTGGAACCAGTGGGAGTTTCCTTTTCATGGAATGTTTAAATTTGTGAAAACCTTACCAACCTTTTATGTGTTTTATAACTTGTAAACGATCTGATTTTTCAATAGAGACAAATACCAGTAGTTGGGTTTGCTTTATAATAATAATAATTATGAGTTAATTTAATATTTGTGTGGGGAGCAGTATGATGGATAAATATTTATGTTTTATTCCCCGGTCTTTTTTCAGACTTTGCAGCTGACTGTGCTGAGGTGTGAAAAGTTTTGTCTTTGTGTCATGAGTAAAACTGCCAATTATATATTTTTACATATTATTTTTATCGGATACCTTTAAAGGAAATCCTCTGTGTGCAGAAACTAAAGCTGTTCAGGACCTTTGGGTGTGTTTGAAGGCTGTGGCTACATTTCCAGCATCATGGCCTGACTGGGCCCAGTGGCCTATAAACCTAATTCTGGGCTGTACCTGCAGTACATCTTCCCAGGTCACAGCTCACATCACAGAGATACTGGTGTTGGGTTATAATTATCAACACCTTAATTATTCCTAGTGGTTTGGGGACTATTCCATTTAATTTGTGTGGAATTTTCATAAATTTACAGGTCATACGAAATTGCTGTGAATGTGGGTTTTTATCAAAAGTCTGTTACAGCTTCCAAATGAATGTTTTTATCCTCAGGTTTCTAAAACTGGTTGTGACGTGTACCAAAGCTTGTATGAACAAGGAAATACTTTCGAGCTGAGATGTTTTTGTTGCTGAATTCTTGCAGGAGCTAAAGGAAGACAATCAGGTGTTGCTAGAAACAAAGACAATGTTGGAGGATCAGCTAGAGGGGACCCGAGCCCGTTCAGATAAACTGCACGAGTTAGAAAAGGAGAATCTGCAGTTGAAAGCTAAATTGCACGATATGGAGATGGTAAGTGTCAGGGAAGGGGGGCAAGCGACTAAGACACACTGAATTTCATGTCCAGTTTTAATAAAAGAACCCCCAAAATAGTGGGGAAGAGAAGGAAGGGGCATCTTGATTTAGTGACATGTTAGGAAGAGCAAGAGGATCGGTTTTCTGGATGTGAAAATAGTCTGTTGTCACATAAATCCTGTGTTTATGCTGGATACTCTCTTTTCTGATGTTTGGAAAAGGCGAGGAGTCATTGCTGTAGGTGAGGAGAGGAGGTTCATCCCACATATTCTTCTTTACTTTGAAGTTCTCCCCACTTTTTCCCTCCCCATGTCCCTGAGGGGGGAGGAAATCCGGTTAGGACATCAGAGAATGCACTTTACACCTCTCTGTGGCAGACTGGATAATGAAATACTTTGCAGATGGTGGGGCTTTTTTCACATGTGGAATAATTTCCCAGGAGCGTGACATGGACAGAAAGAAAATCGAGGAGCTCATGGAGGAGAATATGACCCTGGAGATGGCTCAGAAGCAGAGTATGGATGAGTCTCTGCACCTTGGCTGGGAGCTTGAGCAGATCAACAGGACTACTGAACTCTCTGAAGGTGAGCAAAGGGATGAGGTGGGAAAATTGACTTCTCAGACGCTGGGCAGCATCAGGAGTTAAAAGGGCCTCATTTCTGAAGCACAGAGTGTGTTGACCTCTGGAGAGATGCTCATTCCAGGTGTCCTTGGAGATACAGGCTACACGAAAAGCCTGTTCTTGTGATTCTTGCTCAGTTAAATTGTAGTGTAAACCCCATAAATACCTTGAAGTTACCTAATTTTGCCATTCAGATTGTAACACTCTGCAGACCAGATTGTGAGTGGTCTTGCTTTGCTGTTCTCAAAGATAAGAAGAGATTGTTTGCAGGAATAGCTGTGGCAAAAATTTGGATTATCCCAGTATAATGTGACTTGGTCATACACTGGATCCCATGGAGAGCACTTGTGGAAATTTGGAGATACACCCTGAGTTGTGGGAAGCAAACCTCTGCTGGGATTAGGAACATGGGGAGAGTTGAACGTTTTCTTTGCTGCACCTGCAGTGTTACCTGCTGGGTCATTGATCCTCCCCAGCTCCAGCCACCAGCAAGGCACTGGAGGGCCCTCAGGGGCTGCTGAATGCCTTCAGTCTGAAAATACAAAGTCACAAGAACTCCAGGTTAAAAATGCCTTCCTTTTTTTTATTAATTATGGTGTTTTTCTCCTGCAGTGCCACAGAAATCACTGGGCCATGAGGTGAATGAACTGACATCAAGCAGGTTGCTGAAGCTGGAGATGGAAAACCAAAGTTTGCTGAAGACAGTGGAAGAACTGCAAAGTGCAGTGGGGTCTGTGGAAGGCAGTAGCTCAAGGATCCTGAAAATGGAGAAGGAAAACCAAAGACTTAGCAAAAAGGTAATGGAATTGTCTCTGAGCTGCCATTTTCTTTCTGAAAGGTAATTTTGTCAGTTGCTGGTTTGTTTGGTGAAGTGTTACAAGGGTCTAAATGGTGTGAAGGTGTTTATGGTAAAAAATAGTCACCTCAAAGAGTTTTTTTTCCCTTAGTTCTGCTTGTTTCTTGATGTAAGAATGTGCCCATCTGATTCTTGTACCAGTGAGGGGAAAATATTAACAGATTTGGGATATAATGAGCAATGAGGGTGGTTTAGGATCCTCAAGGGCATTAATTTTTGTGATGGTTAAGCAGGAGAAAGTGCTTGTGAAAACGTGGCCCCGTGTCCTGTTCTTGGCTGAGTCAGTAGGCCAGGGAATGGATGAGCAAGTGATGAAGGGGTTGGTCAGGTTTAACTGTGCTGATCCCCACAGTATTTTACTCCTCAAGACTGCATCTATCAAATAGAGGAATTTAGTCAGGGGTATTTATAGAAAATAAAAATTTGGGGAGAAAAAAAAGCGCCAGGGACTAGTTACAGTGGAGTGAAATATCTCAAGTTCCTGAAATAGCTTTTACTTCAGCAGCTGTTCCAGGTGAAAGACTATTCTGAGAGTGGGTAGGAGATAATTAAAAAACTAAAGGGAAATGGAAAGAAATCCCTGCTGTATTCCTTAATTCTCTGAGTTTTCTGCACTGAGTTTCTGTGCAGTGCCCCAAGGGCAGCTGAAGGCCCAGAAGAAAAGAAATAGGTATGAAAAGCACAAAAATGTGATTCAGGTCAACAAATTGCTTCATGGAGGAACAAATTCCATTCTGCTACCTCTTTGTGATTTTATTTCTCCGTGTTTAGCAGAATTTTAATGTGTAATTTGTCTCTAAACGTATTCCCCCCTGCCTGGGGTCTGAATTACATGGACAATGGACTTGATTAAAAATACCATGTGTGTGTTGCTTCTAATTAACTTATTATAACTTAAATGTGACAGAAAAATCATGCTTGGGTATTTGAAATTTTCTATAGCTTTGCTGTCTGGTGACACCGAGTTGGAACCATTTAACAGAACAAACCTAGTATTTTATTCCCAAGGAATCACCATCGTTATCTGTTGAAATAGTTGAGTAAGATCAAACAGTATTCAACCTTTATAAGTTACAAGGGACCTGGAGGAGCAGTAGAAATCTCACTAAAATGGAATTTTAAGAGGAAAAAAACCCCAAGATGCTTGAGGAAATATCCAGAGCCCAAGAAAATCTGATCCTTTTTTAATGCAGAAGCACTGTATGGATAGTCTGCTGAGCCAGGGAGAGCATTCCGGCAGAAGTAAATGTATTCCCAGAAGAAATCAGTTGCTCAATTAAAGATGAGAAAATTCTGTTTTATATATGCTTTTCTGTATTTTATATATTAATTTCTATGAGGGTGCCTTCAACCCAGCTAAGAGTAATCCAAGTGTCATTTTTAAGTGCATTTGAAAACATTTGTTTCTCCTTTCCCAGCTTGAAGAGCTGGAGAACGAAATGTGCCAAGAGAAACAAAGTCTTCAGAACAGTCAAAATGTGAGTAAAGACTTGATGAAAGAGAAAGCCCAGCTTGAAAAGAGCCTGGAAGCACTGAAAGAAAACTCCGAGCGCCAAGTGAGTGCCGCGTTGGGTCTGAGCTGTGCTTTGGGCCCTGCCGTTGCCCCTGGGGGTTCCGCAGGCTCACAGCTGGGGGCGGCAGCTCTGCCAGGGCACCCTCCTGCAGCACAGCAGGTGTCTCACACCTCCACGGCTCCCTGGCCTGGGGCTGGGCTGCTCTGGAGCTCTGGGTGTCCAGAGCTGTGCCTTTGCTTACATGGAGAGCTGAGGCACACCAGAAATTGGGACGTTTGGAGGGAAACCAGGCACCTCTCCATGCAGGAGGACAGGTCCCAGGCAGCTGCAGTAGTGTCACAGTGTTCCTGGCAGTTCCAGCAGCCTGGCCCATGGGCAGGATCCACCAGAGCCCTGCACTGCAATGTCTCCCAGCCGTGACTCCCTGGGTTGTCTCTGGGAGAAGTGGAGGTGATGTGTGGGAGATGGGGAATCCTGGTCACAGTCGGCACCGGCTGGGGGAGAAACACATCAGTGACACTGATTTGAGTTAAAAAGAGAACAGCTTCACACAAAGTTAATCAGATTGGGGTTGCTTTCTTTCTGGGAAACATATTCCCAGGTGGACTTCAGGGATAAAGGAGAATTTACATCCTGATTTTCAGTTGAACTGGCATCTGGGTTGGTGTAAAGGATGCACCTGATGGACACTGGCACCTTCTGAAGGTGCAGAGTCATCCAGGGCACATGTGGAGGGCAGCCACCAGGATAAAAGAGTCCTGGAGGCTTCTGGAAATCCCATATTTAGTAATTGAGGCCTGCAGAATTAGGCCTGTAGTTATTTCCTATCTTTCATATGTATCTTTTTGTGTAGTTCTCTTATAAATTCCACGTACACCTCCTGATGACATTTCCATGTTTTACTGTCATTTAATACTGCAGTATTCTGAAATACAAATATTCTTTAAGATTTTCAAAGGCCTAATTTAATCAGTAAATGAAATTCCAGACTTAGAAAGGAAAGAAGAAGAAGGAGGGGGAAAAAAAAAGCTTGGCATTGAAGCTTTACTTTCATTTAAAGGTACATATGTTGTTTTAAACTTGTTGGGGTAGGACTGACATTTCAGTGGGACTATTTCTGCTTGAAAATAAGAAATGTATTTAAAAATAATGTTCTTAAGGGCTGATGGGTCAGGAGCATCTTCTGTGTCTCTTACAAATCCTGTGCTGGCTGGAGTCAACTGTTGGAGGTTCACTTGCTGTCACCAAAAGTATGGAGCCATTTGTCAGGATTTGTTGGTAAAATGGGATTATAAAGTAATGATTCCTGTTCAATGCCATACCAGGTGCTCCAAAGCTGTGCTTTTAGACACCTGTTAATTAGTTCTGGTGGATCATTGGAGAGCAGTTTGTGTTGCTGGGAACAGAGCCCTGGGTCTGTAATTAATAGCTATATTCAGCCTGAACTAGGAGAGAACACTATAATTTTCTCAGCCTGTTTTTCACTGCAGAGTAGCACTTTTGCTTTTCTCCAACACAGTTTATTGTTGAAACATCCCATACACTGTGTTATTAGCGTGCAGTTAAATATTGATCCAAACGGTTTTCTGGATTTTGCTGTCTGCTGTTCTGTGCCCAAATTATTTCACGTTATTTGGAGCAACTGAACAAGTTGATAAATACTACAAATTAAGGCTGAAGTTCAAAAAATAATCTTAATCTGGGTAAACACGAATGAAAAATTATGCAGAGACATGGATAAAGCTTTGGTTTGATGTTACCTATTAATATTAAGGAGATACAAGTTTGAAGGCTCGCTTTGACTTACTTTGTTGTAAAGCTTCCACCTGGGCACATGGATGTTTATAATTCCTCAAGGAAATACCAGTAGAGTAAAAGAATTACTGTTTAAAAAAGTAAAAGGGAAATACAGTGTAATCTTATTATCATAGTAACTTTCAGCTTACACATGAAGCAATTCCTTGCTGGCTCGTTACTCACCAATTGTCCCGTTTTCCCCCCAAATTAGATTAAACTGTTGGAACAAGAGAATGAGCACCTGAACCAAACGGTGGCCTCTCTGCGGCAGCGCTCACAGATCAGTGCTGAGGCCAGGATGAAGGACATTGAGAAGGAGAACAAAATCCTGCACGAGTCCATTAAGGAGACCAGCAGCAAATTGAATAAGCTTGAGTTTGAGAAAAAACAAGTCAGGAAGGAGCTGGAGCACTACAAAGAGAAAGGGGAGAGAGCAGAGGAGCTGGAGAACGAGCTGCATCGCCTGGGGAAGGAAAACGAGTTATTGCAGAAAAAAATCACTACCTTAAAAATCACTTGTGAGAAGATCGAGGCCTTAGAACAGGAGAACTCAGACCTGGAGACGGAGAACAGGAAGCTGAAAAAAACCTTGGATAGCCTGAAGAACCTCACTTTCCAACTAGAATCCCTAGAGAAGGAGAACTCGCAGCTCGACGAGGAAAACTTAGAGTTGAGGAGGACGATTGAATCCCTGAAGTGTACAAGCATTAAAGTGGCACAGTTACAATTAGAAAATAAGGAGCTGGAGAGTGAAAAGGAGCAACTTAAGAAAAGCCTTGAGCTCATGAAAGCCTCTTTTAAGAAGACTGAACGCTTGGAAGTCAGTTACCAGGGGCTGGACACGGAAAACCAAAGGCTCCAGAAAGCCCTGGAAAACAGCAATAAGAAGATTCAGCAATTAGAAAGCGAGCTGCAGGATTTAGAGTCTGAAAATCAGACCCTGCAAAAGAACCTAGAAGAGTTAAAAATCTCTAGTAAGCGCCTGGAGCAGTTGGAGAAGGAGAATAAGTTGTTAGAACAAGAGACTTCCCAACTGGAAAAGGACAAGAAACAGCTCGAAAAGGAAAACAAAAGGCTCCGCCAGCAAGCAGAAATTAAAGATAGTACTTTAGAGGAGAACAATGTCAAAATTAGTAACCTGGAGAGGGAAAATAAATCTCTGTTCAAAGAAATCGTGGTGTACAAGGAGTCGTGTCTGCGCCTGAAAGAACTCGAGAAGGAAAACAAGGAGCTCGTGAAAAGAGCAACCATTGACAAGAAAACCCTGGTCACCCTGAGAGAGGTAAGGAGTTAGTTATCATCTCTTTGCCATGTAGAGAAACCAGACCTGTGCTTCTGGAAAAGGTTCTATTTTGTATTTTGTTTTCCTGCTTTATTCTGTGCACTCACAGCATTTTTAATGGTTATGGTGGGGAAAGCGTTAGATAATCAAGTTTCTATGATCATAGTGGGGAAAGGGAATAGTGTCAAACATTTCCCCTTCTCTATCGTGTTCAAGGCCGAATTTAAAGGGAAATTCTACAGAAAGGAAGAGAATGCTGTGAAATCCTAGTTACAATACCTGCTCCAGCTGGAAGCTGACATCTGGAAGGAGAGCAGAGTTAGCGTTGAATTATTCAGGTCATGCCGTGATAAAAGGCTCTTGTCTGAGCTCTCCTAGAACTAAAGCTGCATTATTTTATTTCTCTGAAAATACTGACTGTGGTTTTCTCCTGTGCAAGGACCTGGTGAATGAGAAACTGAAGACCCAACAAATGAACAATGATCTAGAAAAGCTCGCCCACGAGCTTGAAAAGATAGGCTTGAACAAGGAGCGTCTCTTGCACGACGAGCAGAGCAGTGATGACAGGTGAGAGTGGCAGGGCCTACCTGAGAGGGGTGCAGAGGAGGGTCCCTTTGTTCCTGAGGCTGCACTGAGTTTGTGCACGCTCCCAGGTCTGTAAGGCAAGCTCACAGACCCCAAATGGAACTCGCTATTCTTTGAGATTAATAAGAGAATTATGTGCTCTTACGTTCTATGACAGTGACTTGCCACTTTTTGTTGCTAGGAAACTCACTGAAGTGTGTCAGCACATACAGTTAATTATAATTAAATGTTCCATGTTGTAGTCAGCAGCAGAGATAATTAGCATAAAGGGTATTTTTCTTCCTTTCTGCCTACTTGTCTGACACAAATGTTTTTTACACTTTATCAAGTAGTGGTTGCCTTAAACCATCTTGTTCTTTCCTTCCAACTAATTCCTCCTACCAAAAGGAAGCTGAATTCCCACACTGTGGCTGGAAGTATCCAACCCTTGAGTGTCTCCCCAACTTGGTGCTGGCTCCATCCCTCCACCACAGCTGCCCTCAGGAAGCAGCTGCTACCCAGACATCTGTTGTGTTCCCCTCTTCTGTCCTGTCCCCCAGGGATTATGGGGAAATTTGGGACAGGAGAAAAGCAGAGCGGTACGGGCTTCTGGCCAAGCTCTATTTCACAGTGCTGCTCAGTGTCATGATCTGTTATTACAACTGATTGTCATGAACGTGGAAGTTGATTTGGGCATTTCTGTGTCAAAAGCAAACCAAATCACATTTGGGGGTTTAATCCAGTGTCCCGTGGTTGCTGCCAGTGCTCCATTACTGAGGTGGGGCCAGGGCCCTGTGGGTGAGCCTCTGACCACTTCTTGTTTGCTCAGCTCCCACAGGACTTCAGCAAAGTCCCCAGAACTGTGAATAGTCCTGTCATTTTGATGATGGAAATGAAAAATGTACAATTCTTCTCTTCCTGATTGGAGAGGGTTGCTTGTGATTTTAAGTACTTCAATCGTTCTGCTGAGGTCTAAGATGGCCACGTTTGATGAGTTAACTTGGAAGTGTTTTCCATTTTCTCTTGTCTTTCCAATGTCTGTTGTCCTTGGATAAACACATTCATGGGCTTTGACTCTGAATCCAAAATATCCAAATCTCAATTGCATTAGAAAATGTGCCCTCTTTCATTGTTAGGTGTTCAAAAGGAAACTGGATATTGGATCCCTGCTATTTGTCTTTTTTAGATAACTGTGCAACTTTTCAGGAACAGAAATTCTTACTTGTAGCCAAATACAAACTTCAGCTCCAGAAGGTGAAATACTATAAATTCCACTAGTCATTGGCTCCCTACTGTTCCTGAAATCCCTGGGAATTACTTGTCATATCTTCAGATGTAGGATTCCCATCCTACTGCAGTGATGCTGCTGGACAGCTTTCTTCTTATTAATTCTCTTCCCATTGGTCTTCTGCTCCAGTTCCTGGCTGGATCTAATGCTCTTGTCCATTCAGGAGTCCCCTGCAGTCTATTCCCTTCACTAAACTGATGGATCCTTCAGCAGCCAAGGCTAAAAAGGGGGGTATTAGTGGTGGTGTGGTTTATTTTACCCAGCTGTGGGGAGCAGAGGGATGTTTTCCAGATTCTGAGCCACGTGTGCAGTGACTGAACTGCTTAGAAGTGATTAATGAGTGTGGTTTTCAGCATTTTCTATAAAGGAGACACAGCTATAAATTGATACAGTCTAAATCTGGCCACTTCTCTCCCAAATAGGCACTTTGGGGTTTTTAGAATATTGTAAATATGGCAGAAAGTGGAAGCTTTACCCGTCGGGAGTGGTGACAGTCTTGAAATACCAGCAGCTGGGCTGAGGGAGCAATTAGCACATTGAGGCGTCAAATGAGTGTGCACCTGCAAAGAGCTTCCCTGCCCTCCCCTCTGTGAGCTGGCAGCAAATGGGGACCCAGGGAAATGTTGCTCTCCAAACCCTCACCGAGCTCAGGTCCCTGAAGGGGAGTGCAGGCATCACACCCAGGGTCATGAGCCACAGAAACAGCCCCCTCCTGGGTGCCTGAAACACACTGCAAAGAAAGGAGGAGGCAGAAATGGTTTGTACTCCCGTCTCCTGCTTGCTTTGGACACAGGGCTTGCTGTGAACACTGAGGTGTGCTCGTGCCCTTGGCTGCAGCACCCAGGCACTCCTCAGTGTAGCCACGAGGCTGCTGTTCAGGGCATTCCAGCGTTTAAATTGCCTCAAAGAAGATGTTGAAACAGACGCTTTCCCGTTATTGACCAGTAGGTACAAGCTTCTGGAGTCCAAATTAGAATCCACACTAAAGAAGTCTCTGGAAATAAAAGAAGAAAAAATTGCTGCTTTGGAGGCTCGTTTGGAAGAATCGACCAATTTGAACCAGCAGCTCCGTCAGGAACTGAAAACAGTAAGGAAAAAGGCATTTTTCTGTAACATTAAGTGATTCCTGTGTCAGCTGTTGTTATTTCTGTCTTTGGGTAAGACAGCAAAAGATGGGCATTGTGTGGGTGATGGAAAGCAGCACAGAGGTGTAGCTGCTTTTAAAACTGTGTTGAAATCACTTGAAAAGTTGAGTTTATCCACTGTTTGTGCAAATGTCAGGTGGATAAATTATCTGGAGTTGATTTGATTTGGGATGTCATTGCCAGTTACATTGTCTGACCTACCTCCAACAGCCTGACTGGATTGGTTGAAAAAAGAATACAGTCACCTTGCTTGTAGGATTTATTGTAAAAGTTGGGGGATACAGTTGAAAGCACCGAAATAAAATGGGGAATAGAGGTCTCCTTCTGTTGGACAATGTTTTTAGGGTGAAGTTATCCATATCCATAAACAATCTGTACATCATCTCCCCAAACATTTGCAAAAAGCAAATTTACAATTACAGTAATATAGGACTTCCTGCTCTTTGAGAAGTGCCGTGGCCAGGTAATAAATTAGGATGTATAAAATGGGGGATTCTAAACCTAATCTGAGTTGTCCTGAATAATTGCAGGTGAAAAAGAACTATGAAGCTCTCAAGCAAAGACAAGAAGAGGAGAGGATGGTTCAGAATTCCCCTCCAAGAAGTGGAGAAGAAAATCAGTCTGTCAATAAGTGGGAGAAAGAAAATCAGGAAACTACTAGAGAATTACTGAAAGTTAAAGATAGATTAATCGAAGTGGAAAGGAATGTAAGATGTGGTTTAAATATAATTATCTGTTGTGAGCTGTTGCAGTAATACAAATGAGTGTGGCTAAAGTAGGTGATCTATCACCTAGTTCAGGTCCCAGGCAGGGTCTGAATTAAATCCAGTTCGTGCAGCAGCTGGGTGCTGCTCTGAGGGGTGCCCTCACACCCTTTACAGGCATTTCCAAGGGAACATGGAAACCTGCCTTTGCCCTTTGGGATCCACAGCCCTCTCTTAAGTGCCCCTTGCACAACCCTTTTTTACCCAGGGCCTGGAGGTGTCCCTGCTGCTCCTGCAGAGGTACCACTTCTGTTACCTGTGTGCCCACTGTAACCCAGTGGCACTGCCTGTGTGTCCCTGCCCCTGGAGGGTGATCCCAGTCCCTTACCTGTGTGCCCACCATAACCCAGTGGCACTCCTGTGTGTCCCTGCCCCTGGAGGGTGATCCCAGTCCCTTACCTGTGTGCCCACCATAACCCAGTGACGCTGCCTGTGTGTCCCTGCCCCTGGAGGGTGATCCCAGCTCTGCTGCAGCCTCCTGGAGCTGCAGCTGCAGGCTCAGCTCTCGTGTTTGTTTCCCCCGTGCCCAGAATGCGACGCTGCAGGCGGAGAAGCAGGCGCTGAAGACGCAGCTGAAGCAGCTGGAGACGCAGAACAACAACCTGCAGGCGCAGATCCTGGCCCTGCAGAGGCAGAGCGTGGCCCTGCAGGAGCAGAACACCACCCTGCAGACCCAGAACGCCAAGCTGCAGGTGAGCTCTGCAGTGCAGCTCTTGCTCAGGCAAAAGCCACGTGTCTCAAGGCACATTTTGCCTCTGGTGCAGGCACGGGGACCAGCGGGATGTGGAAATCAACTGCAGAGAGTCAAGTCATACTGTGTTTGTTGGTTAATAATTGCATTTCTGGAACATGTTTTTAGTCCTTCGTGTTTGTCCAGCTTAAACTCTTGACTTGATTTACGAGTAGAGTAGATTCACTTATCCAGTCTTCTAAGATTGCTTGGGTTTTTTTATTTATACATTTAAATCAGGTCAGGGAAGTGGTGTGTCCAGAGAGATTATAACAAATTTTGTCTATTTTTATAAATAGTTAAAAAAAAGAAAGCCATACCTAAAAGGAGAATTCGCTAAAGTATAGAATTTATGTGAAGACTAAATGTAGATAATTTGGAGGCAAAAGAAAGGTAATCTTTGACCCTGGAAATGACTAAAATGGTTGTCCCCAGAGTCTTGCAGGTCTCACAGCCAAAATTCAGATGTCATCCTTCATACTTTAATAGGGTTATTAAATATATATCTCTTTTTTGTCTCGAAAAATGAAACATTCTTGTTCATGGATTGAATGCTTTCTGGAGTTCTAAGAATCAAAACTCCTTAAAGAGGGAATAAAAAGTTCCCAATTCAGCAGAAATAAAGTGTCAGAAAGGATGGAGGGCTGGTGGAAATAAAGTGTCGGGGACTTTTTAAATGAGACAAATAGACCTTTGGTGAATGCCTGGAGTTCTCATCCTGCCTTTCTGGGAAGCAGAACTCAGTTGTCCCATGGCTGCTCTCTCTGCTGCCACACTGAAATCTCATCAGTGCACAGCACCCAGAGAGCAGCAGTGGGGGCACGCATTGTCTGGTTATTGAACAGTGTGGGCGTGGGCATGGCCCATTGTAACCACATGGGGGCTGTTCCATAATTCCATCTGCCAAGAGCCCAGGAATATCTGTGAAGTTCCTTTTCTGCCTCTTGCACAACAGCACAGGCCTTTCCTCTGACCAGACAACTCTCCGTGAATTCCAGATTAGCCCGAAAGGTGAAATGTGCTCGTGAGAATCAGAAGGATCAGCTGAATGTGAGGTGCAGGCTCAGCTGCTCTGCAGGGACTCTGTCACACTGTTCCTGGCAGCTGGCTCTTCTCTTCCTGCTGGTAGCCACAAGGAGTAGACAAGAGAGAGGGTGTTTAGGGAGTAACTGGGAGTGTGATCTCCCAAAACTCGGGATTCAGTCTGGGCCATGCCATGAGACATGACTTCATTTCCAGGGAAAGGTTCGGCTTTCTCCTGTGTAACAAAGAGCGCTGCAGTTCCAACAGGAAGGGATTTGTTCCCTGGTAACAGCAGGCGCTGCAGTGGTACACTGAATTTTTTTCCCCTTAATAGATACCCCGAGGGTTTTAGAAGCCTCAGTAATTTGTGGTTTTCATCTCTTGAATAGGAAAGAGGAGGAAATGAGCCTAATGCAGGTCAGGTGACAAGATAGCCAAGGATTAGATTTGGTTAATCTTTCCAGAGGCACTGAAAGTGAAGTTGGTGGTTGTTTAGGGTTTTTTAAAATTTGTCTAAGGCTGAAGGCTTTAGTGTATTAATACACATTAATATTGTTCTGGCATAGTTGTTAGAGAACTGGTTCCACAAAAGACTATAGAACAGAATATGGGGACTTCCTTCCAGGTGCTGCTATTTCCTTTTCTCTCTGTTGAATGGATGTTCCCATTGAACTCTCATTGTAAAAGGATGCATGGGTACCATAAAGATTTTGCAGTACAGATTCTGTACAATAAAGATGTTTTTAAAAGTAGATCTCCATGCCAATAGGAAAGTTGCTTTTATTTTAGTCCTGTCACATATTTAGCTAATAATAGGGTCACTGGGGATCCATCTCCAAGATACTTTGATGGCAGAGGAACATGTGCCTCTTGTCTAGACAGCACTTTAACAGATATTGAAAGGTAGATGAGAATTTGATCCCTCCCTGTCAATTTAATCATACGCTTCAATGCTTTCCTTGCAACACTGCTGTAAAAATGTTCCTGGAATATTTGGGAGTTGTTGACTACTGGGATATAAGAAAAGAATATTCCCACAAAAGGTTGGCAGGTAGTGGAACAACTAGAAGGTCACTAAGGTTTAAACCCAAGAAATCTTTAAATGGGAGGTAGACAAGTTAATGCAGAGTGTGAAATTAATTTGCAGCAAATGTTTGTGGCTGCAGGTGGAAAACTCCACACTGAATTCCCAGAGCACATCGCTGATGAACCAGAACGCACAGCTGCTGATCCAGCAGTCGGCCCTGGAGAACGAGAATGAGGGCGTGCTGAAGGACAGGGAGGAGCTCAAGGGGCTCTACGAGGCCCTGCTCAAGGACCACGAGCGGCTGGAGCAGCTGCACGAGCGCCAGGCCTCCGAGTACGAGTCCCTCATCGCCAAGCATGGCAGCCTCAAGTGCGCCCACAAGAACCTGGAGCTGGAGCACAAGGACCTGGAGGACAGGTGAGCGCTGCCCTGCCGTGCCACGGGGGGGCCTGCCCTGCTGGGCACGGCCACTGGCAGGGTGGGCATAAGGAGTGCTGCTGAAATCAGGAGGATTTGAAGCTCTGAGAGGTGGTCGTGCCATAAATCGCCGTGTTCTTGTCACTCCGCACAAACTGGGGTGTTGTCTCTGTGTGCAGGTACAACCAGCTGCTGAAGCAGAAGGTGCAGCTGGAAGAGCTGGAGAAAGTTCTCAAGGCAGAGCAGGAGAAGATGCTGCAGCAGAGTGAAAAGCACGAAACTGTGGCAGCAGAGTATAAAAAGCTTTGTGATGAGAATGAAAGGTAAAGGCAAGTGTGGCGTGTGGTAGGGGAGCTCTGAGCACCCACCAGTGCAGCTGACCCAAGGGCCATGCTCTGTCACCTTTCTGAACACCTGGCACTGCAGTCCAGACAGTGGTGATCCCACAAAAAGAGTCATTGTGTCCTGAGGGGACACATGGGACAAGGGAACGGGGCAGGGCCCAGGAGGCACAGAGGGAGCCCAGGAAGCAATGTATGTGACCTCCGTGGTGGCCACACTGCTGACCCTTCCTGTTTTATGTTGGCAAGGAATCCTGGCTCTTTGTAGGATTCTTTGCTTTTGAAAAGTGGCAGCTTCAAACTAGCTGTGATGTAGAGATCCTGCTTTATATTTGAACATGCAGAGAACACAGTGTTTGGCTTAAAGGCAGAAACGTCCCTAGGAAAATCAGGCTGGGATAACTTACCTCTAGTGTGTGATAGTAAGGAATTTGTGTTTTATGGAGTAGTGTGAGCCTTGGAAATTCCATGTTTCAGAGGGAACATGTGTTGTTTGATGGTGTCTCTCAATCCCAGGCTCACTCACACGTACAGCCAGCTCCTGAGGGAGAATGAAGTTCTCCAGACTGACCACAAGAATTTGAAAACATTACTGAACAATTCCAAACTGGAACAGACACGCTTGGAAGCCGAGTTCTCCAAACTCAAGGAACAGTACCAGCAACTGGATATTACGTCGACAAAGCTGAATAATCAGTGTGAGGTGTGTGAGAATCACGTTTGCAATATTTCTGTCAGTGTATTTGGGGATTCACAGAACCATATGAAGTGCTTGAGAACGAGGCAGTGGTTTATAAATAATCAAGGGAGTTCAAAGACTGATTAATATGCCTGTTGTGCAGGCTCATGTTGGGTAAACAGGTTTAAATCATTTAAAGAGTCAAAGAGGCTTTTCTCAATTGATCATGATTTGGTTTTCTGTTTGATTTGACTCTCAGAATCCCTGTGTAAGCCCAAATTTTCTCGATAATCTTATTTTCTGTGTGTGCAATATGCTCACATATGTGCACATGTGCCATTTCATGTATTTTGTAGCTGCTCAGCCAGCTCAAAGGAAACCTGGAGGAGGAGAACAGGCATCTACTGGACCAAATTCAGACTTTAATGCTGCAAAATAGGACATTGCTGGAGCAAAATATGGAAAGCAAGGACCTGTTCCATGTAGAGCAAAGGCAGTACATGTGAGTTTTGAAAATCACTGTGGTACACTAATTTTTTTAAAAAAGCTTCTCTTATGCATAGAATTTAACATGAGTACTGCTTCTGAAATGTTTCTTTTCAAAACAAAAATTTCAGTCACAAATAGAAAGCAGGTAAAAACTACAAACCTTTTGTTTGTGGTTCTCTAGAATGAGTGCAACTGTGTTCATTACTGGTGACGCATGTGGGGAAGAAAAATGTTATTTATTCTTCATTCTGCTATTGGCAGTTTAGAATTGTAATCTGAACTTTTATTTTATTCCTCATTCTACTACTGGCAGGTTTTAGAATTGTAATCTAAACTTTTTACTGAATTTGAGAGAAGAGAAAATGTGCTTGCCTAAATATTTATTATTTAAAAAGGGGGAAAATTCTGTTGTGTAAAGACAAATGAAAACTTTGAACATTGTGAATTACAAAGAAACCTAAGACTGTTTGTTTGCAGTGCCTCTTGCTTTTTCACTAAGAAACGAGGGTTGTATGAGAAGGTGGCAAGGCTGATCCCCAGAGGAAGGTGCTGCCCACACATCCTGTACAGTTGGAAGCATTGTTTGGAAACATTATTCCTTTCTGTTTGCAGTGACAAGCTCAATGAACTGAGGCGGCAGAAGGAGAAGCTGGAGGAGAAGATCATGGATCAGTATAAGTTTTATGAGCCATCCCCTCCACGAAGGTACTGGTGAATGTAATATAATATAAAAGTAAACCCAGCGCTGAGACATGACAGACCTGTTCTGTTCCAGCTGAAAATTGGGATTTCCTTGAATTCAGGGGGGCAGAGTCTTGTCTGTGTTCTGCATTCAAGTCAGGAGGAGGCTGAAGGCATAAACTAAATGTGTTGTGTTATTGATAACAGAAGGGGCAACTGGATCACCCTGAAAATGAGGAAGCTGATCAAGTCCAAGAAGGACGGGAACCGGGAGCGGCTGAAGTCGGTGACCCTGACGCCCACGCGCTCGGAATCCAGCGAGGGCTTCCTGCAGCTGCCCCACCAGGACAGCCAGGACAGCTCCTCGGTGGGCTCCAACTCCCTCGAGGATGGCCAGACCCTGGGCACCAAAAAGAGTAGCAGTAAGTACTGCAGCACAGTTCATTCTGCTAGTAAACCTTGCCTAAGTGTTGGAAGAGACTCTGTGTTTTGGAGGGGTTCTGAAGGTAAAGGCTTTAGGAACCAAGCCTGAGTTAATTTAAGGACAGGTTTGTAGTGACTTCTTATGAGCTCCCTGCAGTGTTGGGGCAGGAGGTAGTTTTTAGTTTTTCTGAAGCTCTACATGTAAATGTAAATGCACATTTGCAGTGCTTGAGTAAGGTGAAACAGGCACTGTGACTGGGTCAGGCAAGCAGGAGTTTGGATGGAATGTCCGATGTCACCACCAGTACCTTTTTTGTTTCTCCCTCTTGTCCCAGCATGAATCCTTCCCCTTGTCCTGGAGGTGTTTTCCAAGCTGTGGCTGTGGTAACATCCTTAAAAACACCTTCTGTCCAAAGGTGTTCCCCAGCACCTCACAAAACCAACAGCGAAAAATTCTCATCAGATTGGAATATGCAGCCGGGAGAGTTAATGCAGAGACACAGCCTGTTGAAAGGGTGGGAATTGTTACTGATCCCAAAATTGGAGCTAAGTGGGAAGGGTTACAGAGGGTGTGGATAGGTGGAATATTCTAGACACAATCTGCTAACCTTGGAAGAGCCTCACAGCCATCACATTAGGGTGCCCGTGGTATAAAAGGCCAGATTCTGTTTATTATTATTATTTATTTATACTTTTTTATTGTCCACTCTTGGCATGAATCATAAACTGCCCAGTTTCTCACAATTTGAGGGCTAGTATTGCAGCCAGATTGTCAGGATGTAATGATTCTATTTAATAATTATGCACCAAAAGCATTTTGGCTGTGCATGTAAAAGCATCAGAATACATGAGCATTAACAGTCATTTCCAATCCTTGCAGTACTAATTTTAAATTTAATGTCTTGGGATTCAAAAAGCAGCAGGTTGATTTCTGGGGTTTGTGCCAGCTGTGAACCTGCTGTGTTAGAAATGATTAAAGCCATTGTGATGTATGTTTTTAATTCTGTGCTTCTTTCAGAAGCTCAGTCAAAGTTGAAAACATCAAAAAACTGCTATTTCAGGGAAACTTAAAATCAGATCTGTGAGTATTTTTTTTAATAACTGAAGAAAACCAGCAAGTTCAAGGCCACATTTTAGCACTTTTGTGCTAACGTCCCATTGGGAAGCACAGTGTAAGGTTCAAAACAGGTACTTTTGAACTTTAAAGAAAGCAACTGTTGCTTTTACATCGGAAGCGTGGTGTGCAGTGGGGAGTGAGTGGAGCCGTGGTGGGTGTTTGAGCTGGAGTGTGCACGCTGTGGGTCAGCCCATCTGCATCTGTGTCCCCACTGTCATGTTGTGGCAGGGCTTTGCTGTGACAGTCTTTGCATGATCCTCGGGACCTTGTAGTGTGCAGTTACCCCCTCCTGGGCAGCCACGGCTGGGGTTACGCTGGCTGCTCCACCAAAGAGGTTTGGAGCTGGGCAGACCTCATTAATTTTCTACTCCATGGACCTCGTTCATGTCCCCCTTAATCCCAGTGTATTTATCCACAAACTGGAAGGGTTGATCCAATTCTGGATCCAAAGCTTCCTGCGTTACACATGTCTCCATGGAAACCCCAGTTTGTGACAGGATTTGGGGGCATTATGTGCCAGCTCAGCTCTGACAGTCTTGGCTGAGGCACTTTGTGGCTCACAAAGTGCACAGACTATCCCAGCGTGACAAGTGCTGGTGATGGTGCACTTTTGCAGTCTGTTCCCTCTGCTCCCAGAGGGACTGTAACCCTAAACCCTGGGGTACTGGGGGGCCTTTCTTTCCTGTAAGAGCAGTGTGGCAGCAGCAGCTTCCCCTGCAGGACCTACAGGCGGGAGGACATGTGTGAGCTGCCCTGCTCAGGTTGTGGAGCTCTCCCCACTGGCCCAAGGCAATGCTGGCTCCGGGCTCTGTCCCACCCACATCTCTGGACCTTCCAGCGGGACCTGCCGAGGTGAAATGTCCTGCATGTCCCTTGGGAGGCAGGGGGAGGCAGCTCCCCTTCCCTGGCACACATTGGTGTGAGGACAGAGGGTGTGACACGGAGATCCTGAGATGTCTAGGGTTCCTATCCCACACACCCCATCAGAGACACCAATTCCACAATCAGTTACCCTGCTGCTACCCGATTTGGTGTGTGAGAGCTTTGGAAGGCAGTGAGGGAGGCTGTTTTCCTAACACAGGTCACTCCTCATGCAGATGGTTCCGAGACCTGTCATCCCACAGGTGCTCTTGGCCCAAAAGTCAGGGTCCCCTGTCCTGCAGAGAACGCAGCACCGAGGGCTCCCATGTGATCCAGAGGGTCTGATCTGGGAACCAGGGAGTGCCTGGATGGTTGGGGCTGCCCCTGCAGGCACTGAGCACGTGTGTGCTCACTTGGCTTTCATTCTCCTGCTGGAAGTACAGCCTCCCTCTTCCCAGGTCCTGACCACAGATCCTTCCTGGTTGCTGCTGCTGGCCAGGTGAGTGCCGTGGGTCTGACCCCTGCTCTGGGCAGCCTTTCCTCTTGCCAGGATGGGACCAGTCTGAGCTTTTCCAGAGAAAACCCAAGCCAGGCCAAGGGGGATTTTTGTTTTCTGTGGGAAAAATCAGATTTCCTTTGCTGTCTTCCCCTTTAGCCAGTGAACTGGCATCTCTAGGAGCAGAACCAGTAGCAAGACACATCAGATCACCGTGGAAGCAAAAGAAGTCTCTTGGGCTGCATTTTCTGCTACCAGGACATTTAGAAGATGTCTGCCTCATGTTTTCTGTGTGCATGAGCAAAACCATTTGAGGATTTGAATACAGAGTTCCCCAGAGGATGTTTTGCAAACAGGAGGAGGGTTATAAAACAGGAGATTTCCTGATCAGGAGAGGCATTCTGCAATACTCATCATTCATTCTCAGCTCAGAAAGCAAGAACTTGCTCATAGAATACTGAAAAGAGACACAATAGTTAATTTCTGCTGTAGCTCTGCAATTTCTGTAGTAATTATTATTATTCCAGGACATTTATCAAGGTGTATTTTATGCAGATATTACTTTCATGATTCCCCCTTCAGGCAGGTTTTGCATTTCACCAAGGGCCAGGTTTTGAGGCAGGATTTCCAGGACATCAGTAGTTGCAGGGGAGTTTTCTGGTGGGTACAGTTGCTGAGAGCCATAAATGAGCCCTTTTGGAGGTAATCTCTGGTAATGGACAGGAAGGGCAAATGATTCAAATGATTCTTTAACATCCTCTGGTTACGTTTTAATAAGATTAGGGAGTTTTTAATTAAGAGGGCTCAGTTATCTTGTCTATAAAGGCTTATAGAGGGATGAGTTATCTTGTCTGTAAAGGATTGCAGAAGTTACAGGAGATTGATGTGTCATCTTGGTACCAAAAAGTAGAAATAGTACATAGAAAGAACCTCTTTGGTTACATTGCATTGGGAGCCTCTTCCTTTGGGTGCAGACACAGATGAGCTGATGGAGAGGGAAAGGTATTTATTTGTCTTTCAGGGTACCCCATGTGCACTTGTAAATGCATATGTATATATGCACTGCTCCATCCTTTAATACTATTTGTAATTTTAACTCTAATTTTCCTCATAGAATGTATCTCAGTTTGCTTTGGGCCTTCCCAAGATGTTGCAGCAACACTCACATGTGGATTTGCTGCAGTTCTGATTTTTTTGGTATTTTTTCAGCTAGGAAATTTGCACATTTGAAGCAGATTATTTTAGTAAAATGCTAAAATCACTGCACACAGAGTGCATTGAGCAGGAGGCCCCTCTGGGTTTTCTACAAGTAGGTGACCAAAATTCTTCCTGAGCACAGAAAGCCAGAACTGAAGACTGATAATAAATTGTGTCCTGCTAGGTGTGTAGGACAAACCAGTACAAAAATGAATTAACCTCAAACAATAATGATGTGAACATACTGTAAAGTAGAAGTTGTACCTAGAGCTGCTTTTTTCTTTATGTTCAAAAAATGTTATTTTTCACAGTCAGAATTATATCATGGACAATTTCTGTGATGATCCAGAAGAGCAGTTCCATTTCTCTTGTTCCAAGGGAGCCCCTGAAGCAGAGGAGCAGAGGGGAGTGTGGCACTGCCACGGCGGTACTGGGGGCATTGCCCTCCCTGCCGCAGTTCTCAGGGCATTTCTGAGTGTGGGGGACTTTTCCCAGTGCAGTGTTCCTGTGCCAGGGTAGTTGCCATGTCTCCTGACCACCAGCAGCATGACAGGGATAGCATTTAGCATAGCCTACATAGCTTAAGCTCGAGACATTCATTTCTGTCCTTAGTTTCAACATTTAACTTCCATCTGTTCTTCTCCCCTTTTTTTCTTTCATTTCCCTGTTTCCGTTTTTCCTCATGCTATGACATAAAAGTGGGTGCACTGAAAAGACTGCCCTTTTTGAGGAACAGACCGAAGGAAAAAGACAAAATGAAGGCCTTCTACCGTCGCTCCATGTGTAAGACTTTATGACAGTTCAGCTTCTTCTCAATGGCTACACTGGCTTCCTTACTAATTTTTCACTAACCTCTCCCTGGACTGCGCTGTATTTTTCCTCCTCTTTTGCAATGTGCAAGTCCTGCTGTGGTACAAGGAGCTGGAGCTTTTTCTTTTTACTTTTTTTTTCCCCTTTTTTTTAAATCTCGGCAGTGAATACTTTATATATGTGCACACATGTACCCACAGGTTCTCATGCACATGCATATAATCTATTCAGTGCCTTGTGACTGCATATATTTGTATACATAGTTGTCTATATACACATGGCCCCATGTGTATATAAATTTACAGTGCACTGTGTTCACAGAAACAGTTCTAAAGGACACGTTCTGTTAAGAAATGGCTGTAATTTTTTTTGTTTAAAGGAAGTGTAGGAAACTGTGCAAGGCTCTATGGTGGTCTGTCACTCTGCAAGTACTCCTCAGTCCTCATTGCCAAAGCGTTGTATGGATCCTTTTGTCTCGTTTGATTTTATAACGAGGGGTGGAGAGCTTTCTGGAGCTGGGGGCAGTGGAGGGGGCTCTCATCAGCTGTGGTATTTTTCCCTGTGGCTCTGTAACCCCCGTGTGCCTGCAGTAACCTGCACCGTACAAGGATCCCGCAGCCCCGCTGGCACTCTTGTCTGAGCACCTTCCCCCCCGTTCATCCCATTTGCTCCCGGAGTGCCCAGGCCTCTCACGCTCACGGGGCACGTGCTGGCATGGCGAGTATCCCGAGCAGTGTGTTTTGGGGGGCCCGTGCCCCCCTGCTGCCTGCCCCCAGCTGATTGATTGCATGATGTTGTCTGTACCTGCCCGCCCTTTCACGCTTAGGGCGCTGTGCGAGCTTTGCGGTGCGCACGAGGGACCGGGCAGGGCCGCTGCCCACGCTGATCATCTGCTCTCATTTGCATCCCAGCCATGAATGACCTGGTGCAGTCCATGGTCCTGGCAGGAGGACAATGGACAGGTAGTTCTGAGCATCTGGAGGGTCCCGATGATATGTCCACGGGTAAAAGGAGGAAGGAATTGGGAGCTATGGCCTTCTCCACCACAGCCATCAACTTTGCCACTGTCAACTCCTCCACAGGCTTCAGATCCAAGCAGTTGCTAAATAACAAAGGTATAGGTGGAAGCTTTTTGCACCGTGATGTGTACTGTGTAATGTTGATTTTTCTCATGTTTTAAGTTCTTCGACAAGCAATATTAATAATTGAGTTGCAGTGCTAAGATAATGAATGGGTTTAATAATAACCACAGTTATAAAACGTTCCAGAGTTTTTCCTACAGAATGTTTCCTAAGTAAAATGGATTGCTTTGAAAAGTATTTTAATATACCAATGATGTGTATTTCAATGATATTTTTGTTTTATTTTATTTTACATCTTCTTTTATGTCTCCGTGCGTAGATACTACATCCTTTGAAGATGTAAGTCCCCAGGGTATTAGTGATGATTCTAGTACAGGATCGAGAGTTCATGGTAAGATGTGAACTTCAATTGTGTGAATTAAGGATGTGTGATGTGAATGTTAACAAAGTTGGCCAAAATGCAGTGAATGACATTGCTGGAATGAGCATGTTCCCTGTGATTTGCATCTTTCTCGAGTGTGCTGTGTCATTTCTTCAGATGCTCCTTTTCTTCCTTGTCTCCTACATCAGACAGATTTTCTGTGGCTCTGGTAGAAATTATCCATGAAGGGCATCTGAACAGGGTCACAACATTTTCCTCTTTAGCGGGAAAGTGTTTTAACTTCCATTTGAAGTTAATAGTAAATCAGAGAAGGTACAATTTCAATCCTGAAAACCCCGGATCCCAATCTGGCCTGAGTTCTCAATGTTTCTTGTTCAGCAGAGCCTAAATTTGCTGTGTGCTGTAGCTCATAAAAGCGTTCCATGTTCCTTCAAGCAAAGCTTTGAAGTGAAAGCTCTCGTAGGTTATTTAGAAGTGGAGTTTTAACTCTGGTATAAACATTTACAGTTAATAGAGCAGCAGACATTTTTGAGGCTGCTAACAGAGCATTTCCCTTGCACTGGCTCAGGAGTGCCGGCCCCATCTGTGCAGATGCTCTTGCAGAGTTCCCTGTCAGCTCTGCTGGAAGTGCCCTGAGCACAAGCAGCCCCTGCTCCCTCCCCCTGGCAGTCACCCCCGGCCCTGAATGAGTGCTGTTTCCCTCTTCCCTCTCCTGTGCTGTTCCCCTCGTGCCCTTTCCCCACGTGTCCCCTCTGCCAGTCCCTGTGCATGCGCCCTGTATAACCCGGCGTCAGTGGGCGTGCTGGGCTGGTGCCAGTGCGTGCCCTGCCTTGGGGCAGAGGGTGATGAGGGCACCGTGGCCCTGCTAACATCCTCTTCATCACCATGTCTCCTAATTTTCCATTCAGCCTCCAGACCAGCCAGCCTTGATAGTGGCAGGACATCCACTAGCAATAGCAATAACAATGCTTCACTCCATGAAGTCAAAGGTATGCTGCAGGTGGAGTCACATCCGTGCTTCATTTCCATGCTCTTCTCTGTAACATCATCTGTATAGATTAAAAAAACCCCACAGCCAAAAAACAGCCCCTGCAAACCACAGCAGGTGCTTCTTGAGGCATTTCAGAGCCTCCGTTCCCCATGGTGGGAACACAGGTATTACCAGAACTGAAGATTGTAATAAATATTGAAAGGGTGGTGTTAGTTTTTAAGTTACCAGCTATTTTTACCCAAACCTTACCCAGGTAATGATGTTACAAAATAAAAATTTCTCACAAATTACTTTAAAAATTGGGAAGTTGCTTCTTTTTTTTTTCCCCTCCAAGCATCCTCCTGCACTGCTGCTGTGGGCTGTGTGCTGTACAACTGGACAAAATGGCCTGTGTGATACATCCTAGAAACTTTTGTGGTTTAGATTTAACAGATGAATAACATCCCTGGATTTATCACGGTCTCCAAATTTCATCTCTTATGACCCTTGATACATTTCTGTGTCTAGTGGCCATTCTGGGTGGTGACTTGTACAGACCAGAGCACATCCAGATCAAGACTGTATTTAATATTTGTGGCTTCATTTATGAAACGGTGTCTGTTTGTTTGGAAGTTTAGGGATGAATGCTATCTGAGTATTTCTCATAGTTTGTATTGCATCTCTTTGATTAGTCCCTCCTATAAAAGATTCTTCGAGGTCCTCCTTGCCCCTGTTCAGAAATTTCCACTGTGAGCAATTTATCTTCGTTCTAACTTAGTTTTCTTAAGGGTAACACAAGAGTTGGAAATACTTGATTATCCCTAAGTATTTCGTAGCAATTCACAATTACTGACAAATAAAAAGAATTGGGGTACTGGAATTTATTTTGCATTTAACACCATGTGCTTCCTTCATGTCCCAGTTGCAGCCAAGTAGGAGTAAGAGCAGAGGCTGCTGGAGAAGCAGCATTCCTAAACAGATTTTGTTGGAGAAAATATTTCCTTTCCATTCAATCCTTTTTATTTCATTTAACATTATATTGCCATGTGCCTCACAGTGATGCTGGACAAGAGTGGAGGCGTATCTTTAGCCTCTTGGAATATAAGGTAATGTTAGGCAGGTGGAGACCCAGATTATTATAAGTGAAAGGTAGTTTTTATTCAAACAAAATGATGCCATGTTTAAAGAGCTGCAAAAGGTAAGTCAGGGGAGTGCAGTTTTATGGAGTGAGAAAGGACAAGTGGATGTTTTTTAGCCTTGCAAACAGAGTTAGTGTTGCAGATCTGTGCAAGGCTGTAGGTGTTCACAGCTTTCCTGTGTTTGCCCACTGGAAGTGCTCACTGCTGTTTGCCCCCCAGCAGGTGCTGTGAACAGCCAGAGCAGGCCCCAGAGCCACAGCAGTGGGGAGTTCAGCCTGCTCCACGAGCACGAGGCCTGGTCCAGCAGCAGCAGCAGCCCCACGCAATACCTCAAGGGTCCCACCAGGTCCAGCCCCGTGCTCCAGCAGAGAACGCCCGAAACGCTGGAGAGGCGTGGCAAACACACCAAGACGGGCTCTCCTGGCAGTGAAGTGGTGACCCTGCAGCAGTTCCTGGAGGAAAGCAACAAGAGGAACTCCAGTGAGGTCAGTGGGAAGGGGTTTTAGCTACGTGGTGTCCCATGCATGGGCTCAGAGTTAGGGCAGGACTCGGGGAGCCAGAGTTACTGCAGAACTTGGTGGAGCTGTTGGTCACTCCTGCACGAAGAGGTCACGTGTGTCCTGCTGCACTGCACCTGCTGCACCACACACCAAACCCTGTGCAATGCCAGGGTCCCTGGGTTGGGAAGGGAAGGCCTGTCCTGCCCAGAGCTCCGCTGTGCTGTGCCTGGGGCACTCGGGGTGCAGGGGGAAGGCCAGGACTCAGGAGGTGCTGTTTGCTCCTCCAGTCCGGCACTTCTGTTCAGCAAGAGCTGTTGTCAGATCTGTCCTGCATCAACAGCAAGGAAGATGTTCGACTTTATTCCCTCAGGACACTCTTGTCTGCTTCAGTTTCATCTCTTTAACATTAGTGGGAAACAAGAAGTGACCTTGGAGCTTACTGAGATCTGAGAGGGATCAAATGAAGAGACTGTTTCCGTAGATCGGTGACAGTTTGTTGGAAGCCTGAAATCACCTCTTCTCCACCAGTATTCCAGTTTCTTCCTCCCAAGTTCTTGAGTAGAAGGGCTGTAGGTAAAGCCGGGCAGTCCCTGTGACCAGGACCTCTCGGGAGGAAGGACCAGGCTGTGTCCTATTTTAAATGACACGAGTGAAATGGGGAAGTGCATGTTCCCAGCTGAATTGGTGGCAGGTTGTCTGGGCCACAGACTTGGGTCTAGAGGAGACACTTAAAATGACTTCTCACCTTTGGTCTCCCTGGTGAGGACTCTTAGGTTTTAAGTGTTAGACAATACTTTTCTGGCAATATAAATAACACCCCCCCAGCCAAGTCATCAGACGTAGCTCACTGCTGTTCAGAAATCACAGAATCCCTTTCACAGCATCACAGTGTGGATGGAAGGCTATTTAAGAGGTCTCTTTCCAGTCTTCTTCCAGAGCATTTCCTTAATGCCTTTAGCTTAATTCTGTTGTACCATACTGGAAATGACTGCAGGCTCTCTCCCCTGAGTCTGTGAATGGTGTTCACCTGAACTCTTTTTTTCTAGTTCCATCTTTTGTTCAGAAAGAAAATGGGGAGCTGTCAGTTCACATCTGGGCACCAAGGGTGCCCTGAAGGTTACGTGTTTTGTGTTACTCTCTGAGATTTTTGTCTTTATAGAGAATTGAAGCTTTAAGCCCTGGGTGATCAGTGTAAGTTAAAAGTGACAATCTGTATGAAATGGCTTGGGAATTACTGAGGAGTGATGGCAGAGGGCAAGGAGATAAGCTGGGAGTTTTGATCGTGGATTTGTGAGGTCAGTCAGCATTGCAGAACTAATTACAGACAGTTATGAGCTGACTGACACCTGGGTTTGAAAGCGCTTCCATGTAATTTTTACAGAAAACTCCTAAAAAGGTATCATATTTAATCATTTTATCATGTTTAATACTGCTTTTAGAACTGAACAGTCAAAGGAATATAAAATCTTTGCAGGATTGTTGCTCATTGATGCTCCCTAAGATTGCTTAAGAACAGGTAAAAATCGACAACTACCAAGTTGCCTAGAAGGAGCAGTCTGTAAGCTTGTGTTTGCTGTGTTTGCCAGGTGAAGTCTGCCAGCGAGGAGAACCTCCTGGACGAAGTGATGCGCAGCCTGTGCGAGTCTGCGGAGCGGGAGAGGGGCCGGAGGCAGCCGGCCGGGGGCATCGTGCGCTCCCTCAGCGTCCGAACCACCGGCGACCTGAGGGCCGAGGGGCTGGGCCGGCCCGGCCCGCGCAAGACAGACGATGGCTGCTTCTCCAGCCCGCCTGGCAAAGGGCTGGCAGGCGCCCCGGGCAAGGCCAGGGCGGGCAGGGAGAAGGTGCCGGCGGGCGCGTCCCAGCGCCAGGCCAGGGACTGCAATCCTTACGCCACCTTACCTCGGGCCAGCAGCGTCATTTCCACGGCGGAAGGAACCACGCGCAGGACGAGCATCCATGACTTTCTGTCCAAGGACAGCCGGCCGCCCGTGCCGGTGGATGTGGCAGCGCCCAGCTCCAGTGAGTACTCAGCACACGGGTTCTCCTCTCCCTGTGCCCACTGGGTGCCCTACAGAGCAGGGGGTGTCCCGCACAGCGAGGCCGCTCCCGTGCCACACAATGTGGGATGTGCCTCCGAGGCACCCAGGCCTTCCAGGCTGGAGAGGCCACATTGTGGGGAGAGGACTCTGCCGAGCACGAGCGTGTTCTGGGATAGAGCCAGTGGATGTGGGCCTGGCGGCGCAGGATCCTTTGCTGTGCCCCAGCCCTTCTTGTCCCTGAACACGGAGTTAGTCAGTAATATCAGTGCATTGCCCCAGAAACCCACACCCAGGGCAGCTGATCAGGCAAACCCCTCGGCATTTAGGTCGGTGCCCTGGATCCAGGAACAGCCTTGTGCTGCTCAGAAACCTGCCCAGGGGGAGCCACGGGCAGCTGTGCCCAGGGACCCCGTCCCTGCCCCCAGTGCCAGCACCGCTGAGGCCGAGTCCCCGCTGCTGGTGTCGGAGGATAACCAAACCCTGTGGTACGAGTATGGCTGTGTGTGAGCAGCACGGTGCGTTGTTGAAGTTGTACGAGTCTAACATGCCCTAGAGGTGTCCTCCGTGTCCACTGAATCTCAGAGGAAACTCCCCTCCAATGAACAAGCCCTCTCTGGTTGATCCGTGGGTGGCTGTGTCCCACGGACGGCGGCTGTGGACTGTGGCATGTTGGAATGTGGAATTGTAACCCCACCAAAGCCTGCATGAAACATTAATTGCACTGTGTACGTCCTGCATGCCCTCATAATCTGAACTGTGTTCGTCATGCATCACACCCGTTTGGGTGTTCTCCTGCTGGTTCCTGCTGCATGTTACACCCCGCGCATGCCGCATCCCGGGATGGCGCAGGGAGCAGCATTCCTGGGGAAGGACAGAGCTGGCAGGTGTGCTCCAGCATTCAGGGGTGTTGGTGACACGTGGAGCATCTGCGTGGAGGGAAAATGCTTCTTTTCGCCTCCTCTCAGAAAGGAAAAGAAGCATTTAGAGAGATCTCAGTGTCTTCTTCCCCTTCTCGTTTACGCCACGTCCTGGCATAAATGCACAAGGAACAAACCACAGCCCAATAGTTCAGTGCCTCTAGTTTGCACAGTAAATATTAATTACTGAGCAATAAACACAGTCTGTTCATAATCCTAAACAGAAATGATAATTCTTGTGAAGAGGTGATAGTCACATGATATGCAGCACTTGGCATGGGAAAATGGCCTTTTCCACCTTTTTCCCTTTGGTCTGCTCTGTCTTTCCACATCTGGAGTACAACTGTGGGGAAATGTTTGGTTTTATCAGGAGTCAAATAACAGACTCCTTGTGATGTGTAGGAATAAAAGCCTATCTTGAGTATGGTGAGAATCCATTTTTTCTTCTCAATGGAAGTTAACACTGATGTAGCAGAAAACAAGATGGTGTAGCAAAATAACAGAAAAAATGTTAAATTCACACAGTTAAATAAAAGAGTAACCACGTTGCTTGCAAGGTTTTGGGAGGATGGGAATGCTTCAGGGAGTAACTCCTTAAATCCCAGATGAGCGGTTAAAGAGAAATGTTGAAGTGATTACTTAATATGCTACTGTCTCTGCAAGTGCTTGAAACTTCTCAGTGGTAAATATAAACAGTTTGAATCCACAGCTCCCCTGGGAAGAGCAGCAGATATTCCCTGTGGGAGCGTGTAAGGGCTCTGTTTTGTACAGGAGAAGGAGCTCTGCATTTCAACATGGGGAAAATGAATGAGAGGAGGATATGCCATGTTCCAAAGCCGTTCTGGGGGATCAGTGTCCTGGTCTTGGCTTGTGTGGTTTGCCCTTGCTCCCATTAATCTGTGGATGTGTTGGAATTGTGCTGGAGATGAGGAGCGCTGGTACCCGAACACGTGCGCACCACAAGTTTGCAAGTTATTTAGGGAATTGCAACCTCAGCTCTGAGAGCACTTCCTGTAAACTCACACTGTGCTGCCAGGCTCTGGTTCTCTTCTCACCTGGGCCTTGCAGTGACTCTGCTGGTTCTGCCCACAGCCAGGTTTGTAGCTGGGGGTTTGGGTGGATTGCTGTGCTTGGAGAAGTCGGGGCAGCTCTCAGGAGTGCTGTTGCCTCCTCCTCTGCTTTAGGTCTTAGACTGTCACCCCTACAAAAACTTACAGCCCTGTCCCCAGCTTCCCTCTCAAACCCCTTCGGGGTAACCGGGTGTGAGTGTCCCAGAGCACCAGTGTCTCAGATCTCCAGCAGCTGGGGACTCACCCTGTCCAGCTCAAGTCACTGCTTTGCCTTGGTTTAGAAATTTGTCCAGCAGCAGCAGTGGAAGCTCCCTAAGAGAGTGTTTACTGCTCACAGTAATGACTTACAACATTTGTTTATTAGATATGAAAGAAAGCAAAAGTTCTTGTGGATAGAAAGATCATTTTTTCTCCGCTTTTGGTCTTTACACTTGACAAGGAGTTCATGGATGTCTCTCTTGGTTTATGCTCAAATTGTGTAAGGTTCTTTGGGATTCCTCTCATTCCCAATCCCTCCTGCTGCTCAGCTGCACATGGGTGGCTGTGAAACACGTGGAGCCCTGGCTCGTTCCTTGGTCCCTGCTGCCTTGCAAACTGCCCAGTTAGGACTGCATGGTGCTGATAAACACTAGGTATATGCTGCTGGCCAGAAAGGTTTTGTTGTGCAGGCTCAGTCTGTTGCTCAGTCCAGGATTTGCTTGGTCTGGGGTTTGCCTGATGCTTTGCTGTAAGTGACTGGTGAACTCAGATACTGCATTTTGCATGTTTGAGCCATTGCATGCACAGAGACTTTCCCGGTTTGCAGGGTGGAACGTAAATGTTTGTCAGTAAGCAGCAGGTCAAAATACAGCGAGGGGAGTCCTCTGCTAGGGGCAGTCAGCTCTGATAGGGTTGGTGGAGCTAAAAGTGGCATATATCTGACTGTGGCTTTGGAAATAATACCAGTTCCAAATGCTGAGGTGAATGTCAGTGAGTGTAGCTGAGCAGGCACTTGCAGTGAGTTTCTTCTGTCCCTGTCCTCTGTCCTTCCCTCTTAAAAACAAAAGTGTTTATATATCCTTTTGCTCTCCTAATGAGTAGAACGTATTTAATGCATGAGGGGTTTTTTCATGTCCTGATAAACACAATGAATAACCTGAAATGCTTTTCTCTGCAGATGTGGAAGCTATCCCAGAAAGCAGAAATTCAAAAAGCAGGTCTAGGGAGCAACAAAGCTCCTAATTCTATTCCCCACTACATGAGCTGTGGGCCAAGTGGTGAGTTTCCTGCCCAAAATGTAAATGAGATGAATTTCATTTACAGCAAACTAACAGCATTACATCTAAGACCCAGAGCACATTGCATTAACCAGATGTAAGTTCTGCTTTGCTTCCCTGACTTCTCCCGCGCTCACTGGTTAGGCCAGGACTGACTAGTTAGGCCAGGACTGACTGGTGGTTCTCCAGTGGTTCTTCCTTAGGAGGGAACCTCATCCCGTTCAGCGTTTTGCCTGTAAAAATGCCATTGTCTTTCCATGAAGAAAGTCCAAAGAAAGACCACTGAGAAATACTGCTGAAGTTAGAAAGGGAGCAGGTGAATCTGCAGGAATGGTTGAGCACAGCCTGGAAAGCACTGAGTGCCGGCGGGGGGGGTGTGTGTGTGTGTGTTGTGCTGTCCCTGAGCCCCTTTGCTGCATGCTCCTAGTGCTGTTAGTTCTGTTTGTGACTGCACTCTGTGTTGTGCCTCTACACCTGAAGCTTTTCTTATATTCTTTTCTCTTTCTGCCTTTCAACTGAACACAGAGAGAAAAGTGTCCTTCAGTATCTCAGTGTGAAGCCTTTATATCTGAAGTAACAAGACAGCGACTGTAGGAGTCATTAATAAAAAATTGAGGGAGTTTTGTACATTCTTCGTGACTAGAGCAGGCAAGACATAAAAACCTACCTACCTTCCTTCCTTCCTTGAATCAAGGAGCTCTACTGGAGTCTACTGCCGAAAATGTGTAGATGGGCTTAGGAATTATTGCACATTGCACTGTTAAGATCTACTGAAAAAAGGACAGTTCTCATCTCCCTAAGGACCGAGGATTTTAAGGTCTCAAGAATTACTCCAGGGAAAAAAATAATAAAAATAAATACTTCTTTCATCTTCTGTTTTTGAAATTAGCCACTGATTTGCTTAAGCTTCTGCTAATAATTCTCCAAACCCCCCATAACTGGCAGTTTCTCTTTATGTCTGTAAATCAAAAGGAAATGCTGTAGTATTTTGTTGAAATGGACTGTATATACAGATACAAAAACCTCACAGCTACTGGCACTTCACTGCCTTATTTGGTTAGCATAATCTGCATGGGATTGCTCTTAAAAAAAAAGTTTATGCTGATTTTTGTTGCATCCTGCAAGAGGAAAAATTTGTTTACATCCATGGAAAAGTTGGGTAACTAACAGAAGGGGAGTCATGGGATAATGGTGTTATAGAGGAACTGTTTGTCCTTTGTGTTCTTCACATTCCCGAGTTGCTCTGCATATGTATGTTCAGATGTTTCTGGCAGGAAATTGTCAGGTCTGATTTTTCTATAACATTTATTTTAATATAAGGCTGTTTTCCACAAATGCCATTTCCAGGTTACGACTGTCTTACGATGTTTGTGTATCGACTAATTCTTTTTTTATTGTTTGTCTCTTGACATGAGCTGATTGTGGCTTAGGAGGTTTCTTGATGGCAAAAAGAAATGTAAATAATATCATATGCATTTTACAATCAGTTCCCTTTAAGGTTCTCTCTTACTAGCTACATTTTGTTCGTTACTGGTTGGTTTACATTAAAGTCCCCAGATGTCATTGGTACATTGGGTGGTTACATACATTTGTGTCTGGGAAGGTTTGCAGCGAGCTCAGAGGAGATGAACGGGAGCTTGGATCCAAAATGACTTGTTCTGTTGCTAAAACCAGTAAGCACATTGCCAGTCCTGTTGCAAAGGGTTCCCTTCCCTGTGTCACCTTGAGTGTCCAGCAGGCAGGTCCGTTCCCTCAGTGAAGATGAGCCTGACTCTGCTGAGTGCAGTTCGACAGCTCCAAATGCACGAAATCTTGGCACAAAGGGGAAAAAAGAGGAAAGTTTGATAAGCTTTAGAAGGGGACATTTTTGGTTTCATTTTTTTCTTTAAAGGGACTTCCTTCTGATGTACTTTTTATGATCAAATGGGCTAAAAGATCTATATAAAGGCACAGTGGGTATGAAAGAATTCAAAGACCGTAAGCATTAGGAAGGTATCTCTCTAATTCCAAATTACAGTGTGTTCAGCTCCTTTAGGTCCTGTGACTGGGTCCTCCTCACACTGATGACAGAGGACTGATGCAGTTCAGACCCCCAAACCATTTAGCAGTGTCACTGCTTTTGGAAGTGTTTCCATCACACAGGAATGCCCTGGTGTGCCCTCACTCAGCTCAGCTCTTCTCCGGAGGCCCTGAGGTTACCCCTCACAACCTGCACAGTTTGCAGTGTCCCAGCCTTCCCAGGGCATCTGGGGGGGTCACAGCCAGGGTGTGTCACAGACCCGACTTGTCACTGTTTATCTCACCCCTTGGATTAGAAACAACCCCATCCAAATCCCTCGCTGGATGTTCCTCATAGGAGAATGGGGCAGACTAGGGGGGGGCAGGATCCTCCCTGGCAGGTCAGCTCTGAGTGCCAGAGTCCTGCAAAGGCCACAGTGGGATTTGGGGTTGTATTTATCAAATTAGCCAAAAGCGGCACCAGAGACACACGTGCATTTAAGGGATTTAATCTGCTCCTTCCCACTTTGTTTTGCAGAGAAGTTTCAGAGCAGTCCAAGAGTCAGGAGGGTTTGTGATGTTCTGATTCCTCTTTTCTTTTTCCTTCCTTCATCTTCTCAGTTTGTGCCCTTCAAACTAAAATAAAAAAGTGAATCTAATTTGGGAGCTGCTTCCCAGTTCCTGAGACACGGAGTCCCAGGAAGCAGCTGTTGGACGGTGGACACAGGAGCACACCTAGCTTGGTACCCCAGGATCTGCCCAACCCCTCACTGCCAGGCCCAGGTTAGGAAAGAGGTTGTCATGCTATACAATGTGTATGTTTTATTTACTTTTCTGATAGTCTGTGAGGATTTAGTAACATTCCCAACACGTATTTTTATTTCTAAACATTCTCCAGGACATGATGCAGCCTAACAAAGGAGCTCATGTGTGATTCTTTTTTTTTTTTAGAGGTAGCTGATGATGTATATGTAAATAATGCTTTGATATTAATAAAACTGCCTTAAAGGAATGTACCTAGGTGTGAAACAGAACTTAAAAAGCTCTTATTTAAAACTGTAATTTCCTTTACATATTGATTTTTTTAATGTTCGCCATTGTATACATTTATTAATGATGTTATTAAAATGCCAAACCAAATAATTTTTATTCTTACTTTGTGTGTGTATGTTTATACACACCTTTTCTGGAAACTGATGTTACTGGCAGGGTGTTGGTGTCGTGGTCAGTTGGTGATGTGTGCAGTGAGTATTTCTTCTGGAAGGAAACTGATAAAACTGTAGCAGAATTTGTCTGGGCCATGTGTAGTTTGTTCTGTGGGATTTGTGTAGACCTGGGTAGCTTTAGCTGTACGCTATGTTGATACTTTTATTTGTAACACAAATGAAAGCAACACTAATTTCATTCACTATAGATTTGCCAAATGTGGTATTTGAAGCTTTAGTTTTGCTCGGTGGCTGTTTTTGCTGAGCCAAGTCTCAGATCCCTCCTGAGGACGGCAATAGCTGCACTTTAGGCAGTGCAGATTCTAAGATGGTGCACGTGTCTTTCAAAACAATTTGTCACATTTAACACATTCCAGATTTAAAAACCTTGACAAGTCAAATCTAAGATTCTTTTGTTAAGGGATTTTGGGGTACCACAAAGAAGAAACCTTAAGGGGAAGGGAGAGAGAGTGGCAGAGGGCAAGGTAAGTTTTACTGGACATCTCTGTACTCCCTCTTCCTACAGCTTCAGCATTTTTTGGTCACTTCTTTCCCGCTGGAGGTGACTCCCATGATAGATGGGGTTGGGTTGTGTCTGTCCAGGTGGAGGGAGGAGCTAAACTACTGGGTGGTGAAGTGTTCTGTCACCAGGAGCTCTGAGCACAGGTGCCAGATCTTCCAGAATGCAGGAAACCGCAGTAAGGATGCAGTGAAGGAACTTGCCTCACCCCAGACGACACTCTTTCTTACTCAGTTCATAGTAACTGTTCAGCCATCCAAGATCCCAAATCCTTCTACGTGTTTTTAATTTGTTCTCCTGTAGGTGTGATCTGTGTTCATCTCAGCTTGTGCTGATGGTCCTGCCTGCTCTGGAGGCAGTGTTTGTAGGTGACATTTTTGTTAGGCTGCCTTCAAAAGCCTTCACCCCCATCACCTTCAGATGCTATCCCTCACTTTCAGTGCTCCCCTGTTTTGATGTTAGTCTAAACCTTCAAGGCCATTCCCACACCTGGGAAATCCGAGTTTTATCTGTTTTACTAATGAAGATTCTAAAATTACTTAAATAATGCCTTTTATACTTACTAGTTACTTAGTGGTAGATTGCAAACATGTCTTTTTAAGAACATTGTGAAACTTCTAATAACTCAGAGTATTTTTTCTCACCAGATTATCCAATATAAACTTACACAACTGAAAAAAAAAATGAAAAAGGGTTAAGCCTTTTTTTAAAAAGTTTTATTTGTAACAAGATTACCAGCAGTTTTGCTCTACAAAATCTATGCCTGGTAGCAGGGAAGTGAACTTCCCCTACTTAACGTCTTCGTCGAAGTGCAGGATGATGGGCTCGTGGCCTGTTGATCTCACAAACTTCAAGAAGTCGTCAGGGCTTAGTCCCATGGTTGCAGAATTCGTCATTGGATGAAAATACACCTTTTGGTGGCCCCCTTCGAGCAGGGCAGCGTCCAGCACCAGCCTCACGTCCCCCTGGTCGCAGAAGAGGGCGAGTGGCGTGGCACAGCCCTGGCCCACCTTGAGCTTCTCCAGCATGGCATTCTCCTCAGCAAACCTGAGGTTCCCACTCCCGAGGCCCAGTTTTTTAGCAAGCTCGTTTAAATTGACCTGCCTGTTGTGCAGCACAGTCACCAGCCAGAACCCTTTCTTCTTTTTGTCTTTAAGGAACAGGTTTTTAGTGTGAGCTCCTTTCATGTGCTGGACGTGGGGCATCATTTCCTCCACAGTGAACACCTGGAAAAGAGCCCCGGTGTGGTGTGAGACTGTGTACCCCATTAGCCCCCCGGCTGTGTGCAGGCAGGTACCCTCTCTTGAGTACTCAGACCTAACACTGACTGTTCGGTTCGGCCTCAACGCTGCGCCCTTTTCGGGCGGGATTTGAACGGAGCACGACTGCAGCGTGACCCTTCGGATCGGCCCCGTGTGTAGCGAGTGACACGTGTCACTGTTCCCCTGGGAGCGAGGGGGAGCTGGGGAAGCAGCCCCGGGGAAGGAAGGGGCGGTGACAGCTCCTCAAGCCGCCGGGGAGCTGGAGGGGCACAGGGGCGAGCTGGGGGCGCGGACAGAGTACCGGGAACCAGCCAAGGTGGCCCAGACCCTGCGGGCGGGCAGGGGAGTTCCCGAGGGCCGTACCTGCGGGTGCTCGGCCGTGTCCGCGGCGATGCCCAGCGCCCGCAGCCGCCGCTCCAGCTCCTCCCGCACCTCCTGCCCCGCCGCCATCGCTCCCACCGCCCCTTCCGCCGGGGGACCCGCCCCGCGGCCGCCAAATTACCCAAATCCACCTTTATTCTGCCGAGAGGGCGCGTGTGTACATCCCGCTCGGCGTGCGTCCATCCCACCAGCGTGTGTCCATCCCACCCAGCGTGTGTCCCGCACAGCCTCCTGCGTGCTGCCCCTGCACACACCCAGTGGGAGTCACACCTGCGGCAGGTAAGGGGGCAAGGCAGCTATTGCTCTCACGTTTGGTTAGCCTCTTAATTTTTACCCACGTGTGTCCTTAACTGTAATTTCAGGTTCTTGGCTTGTTGCTTACATGCTGAAAACATTGCTGCTAAAGTAAGGAAGTTGAGAAAAAATCAAAGCTAAGAAAAGAATCGAAGTAAGGTAAATTAGATATGATACACCCTAAAAATTCATTTTTCAAAGGCAACCAATAATAAGGAGGAGTTGCAACAAAGGGACAAAGCCAAGCATTAACAGCCACACGGTTAAGCAGAAAATATTTCTACAGCCCAAAGCCTCATCCTGACTGATTACATCAATAATTATTTCAGTTTGCCCTTTGGAAAAACGGGCAATGTGTAATAAAGCTTTGGATTGAAACAGTATGACTCTGTGGGTAAGGGACATGTGGGTACAGCATGATCCCACGCTAATTCCCAGAGCCCTACAGCAGCGCACGGGAAGGTTTCCAGGCAGCATCCACTGGGAAATCAATTCAAAAAGCAGATTTGCTGTAAACTCCGATGGCTGTTTCGGACACTAAATTTATCCTTCCAATAAAATGTTTTCCAGGTCAATCCCAGGCAGTCCCAGGACGTGCTGCCCTCGGCTCCATGGTGTCCCTGTGCAGGAACTGCTTTTAATGCCTTTGTACAACTTTTGGTAGTTAAGCTTTCTTTTTGTGTGGATTTTCTCTGAGGTAATTTCTCCTGTTTTATCTCGGGAGAAACACTGCAGGTCCCTGTGCATTTCAAGGCATCAGTTCTGGGCGTGTTCATCAGCGAGTGCTGCCTTCGAAATTCAAAGCACTCATCTTTTTCCAACACTCAGCACCATAAACGAGCAAATACATGTGGTAGAGACACTGAGGGCAGCAAAACATGTAGTTCCTGCTCCTGCATGTAGAAGTCCAGCTGTGTGAGCTGCCCCAGGGCCCACATTGTGGGCAAAACCTGTGAAAGACACTGAGGTGTGGAAAGGGCTTTATGGCCATGATGAGGCAAGGATTGCGGCGCTGTGCCAAGTGGGCCCTGGGGGTGATCTCCAGGTATACAGCCCTCACTAACCAGGGAACATTAAGGACTTTTCATTTATAGATCTTTCCCTTGGATTTTTCCTTTCCCTAGTCCATTAAGTGGCGTTATCTTAGAGACACCAAACTAGACAGGACTGAACAGTCAGCCGTGTTAAAGCTTTAGTCTGGAGGTGGGTGGGAGGGCATTGCATAGAAAATAAAGCTAATGTCTCCTGGCAGGCAGGGGAGAAACATATTTTATGTATATAAATGGATATACTTCACGCTACTTAGATACACTTTCCAGAAATAAATTCCGAAACTGTAGGATGAGGATAAGCACAGAAAATCTCTCTCCTGTGAGGGTCTTTGTGTCCTGCATCCAGTGAGGGGAATTCCCCTCATTCCCTGAGGGGCTCCATGTCTTCTCAGGGGAATTAACTCAATCCCCTGAGGGGCGCCATGTCCCACCTCCCTGAGAGGAATTCCCTTTAATCCCTGAGGGCTCCATGTCCCTTTATTCCATGAGGGTTCCATATCCCCCTGAAGAGAGTTCCCTTAGGTCCCTGAAGGGACTCTCTTCATTCCATGAGGGCTCCACATCCCTCTATTCCCTGAAGGAAATCCCATTCATTCCCTGAAGGGAACTCTCTCCATGCCCTCAGGGCTCCACATCCCTCCATCCCCGGAGGTGAATCCCTTCCATGTCCCTCCCTTAAGTGAAGATTCAATGTCCCTCCATTTCCTGAGGTGAATCCCCCATGTCCATTTATTCCCTGAGGTGAATCGCCCCATGTCCCCCCATTACCTAATGTGAATCCACCATGTCCCATTATTCCCTGAGGTGAGTGCCCCCATATCCTCTCATTCCCTGAAGTGAATCCCCCATGTCCCTTTATTCTCTGAGGTGAATCCCCCATGTCCCTCCATTCTCTGAGGTGAATCCCCCATGTCCCTCCAGCCTCTTAGGTGAATCACCCCATGTCCTCCCATTCCCTAAATTGAATCCCTCTGTGTCTCTCCATTCCCTGAGGTGAATCCCCCATGTCCCTCCATTCCCTGATGTGAATCTCCCATGTCCCTCCAGTCTCTGAGGAGAATCCCCCATGCCCCTTTATTCTCTGCGGTGAATCACCCCATGTCATTTTATTCCCTGTGGTGAATCCCCCATGTCACTTTATTCCTTGAGGTGAATCCCCCGTGTCTCTTTATTCCGTGAGGTGAAACCCTGATGTAACTCCAAGCCCTTAGTTGAGTCCCCCCGTGTCACTCCAAGCCCTGAGGTGAATACCCCATGTCCATTTATTCCCTGAGATAAATCCCCCCGTGTCCCTCCATTCCCTTAGGTGAATCCCCCATGTCACTTTATTCCCTGTGCTGAATTCCCCCATGTCGCTTTATTCCCTGAGGTGAATTCCCCATGTGACTCCAAGCCATTAGGTGAGTGCCCCCATGTCACTTTTTTCACTTGAGTTTAATCCCTCCATGTCCCTTTATTCCCTGAGGTGAATCCCCCCATGTCCTTTTATTCTCTGAGGTGAATCCCCCCATGTAACTTTTTTCCCTTGAGGTGAATCCCTCCATGTCCTTTTATTCCCTGATGTGACTCACCTATGTCTCTATATTCCCTGAGGTGGATGGCCCCATATCCCTTTATTCCCCGACGTGAATCCCCCCATATCACTCCATTTTGTAAGGTGAATCCCCCATGTCCCTTTATTCCCTGAGGCTAATCCCCCATGTCACTCCAAGCCCGTAGTTGAGTCCCTCCAGTCTCTGAGGTGAATCACCCCATGTCCCTCCATTCCCTAAATTGAATCCCTCTATGTCCCTCCATTCCGAGGTGAATCCCCCATGTCCCTTTATTCCCAGAGGTGAATCCCCCATGTCCCTTTATTCCCAGAGGTGAATCCCCCATATCCACCCTTTTCCTGACGTGAATTCCCTTATGTTCTTTATACCCTGAGATTAATTCCCCATGCCCCTCCATTCCCTGAGGTGAATCCTCCATGTCCCTTTATTCCCTGAGATTAATACCCCATGTCTCTTTATTCCCTAAGGTGAACACTCCAAGTGTCTCCATTCCCTGAGGTGAATCCCCCATGTCTCTTTATTCCCTGCGGTCAACTCCCCATGTCACTCCATTCCCTTAGCTAAGTCCCCCCGTTTTACTTTATTCCCTGAGGTGAATCCCGCGTGTCCCTCCATTCCCTGAGGTGAATCCCGCGTGTCCCTCCATTCCCTGAGGTGAATCCCGCGTGTCCCTTTATTCCCTGAGGTGAATCCCGCGTGTCCCTCCATTCCCTGAGGTGAATCCCCTCACGGCGCTCCCGCCATTCCCTCCCCGGCTCTCCTGCCCCTGCGCGCGATGTGTTGGCGCATGCGCAGAGCGGGCCGTGAGGCGCGGGCGGGGCTTGCCGGCAGTCGGGCGACCTCAGGAGCTCCAGCCCTGCGCTCCTTTTCCATTTCCCGTTCCGTTTCTCTTTCCTTTCCCCTCCTTCCCTCCCCTCAGCCGGCAGCCGGGGGCTCGGGGAGGCCGGGCTGCGGCTGGCAGGTACCGATCAGCCAGGAGGATTGGCATGAGGGCAGCGCCGGGGGTTGTGTGAGGTGGCTCCGTGTCGCCTTGACCTTGTGTTAACTGTGTGTGTGTGTGAATGTGTGTGTTTGTGTGTATGTTTGTGGTTTTGTGTATGTTTGTGTGCTTAGCGTCTCGTGGCAGCCCCAGGGATTCCGCGGCCCCTCTCAGGTTCTCTCTAAGGGGAGAAACACCCCAAAGTAGTGGGTTTTGGGTGGGTCAGTCTGTCCTCTGGTCGCAGCCTGCGGGGATCCGGGTGCAAGGGAGGGTTTGTGGGAGCATTCCCTGCCCTGGAGGGGCTGGGAAGGCAGAGACACGGCGAGGGGACATGGGAGGTACCTGGGCAGCAAAGAATCGGGGCATTGTGCGATGGTTTGGGCTGGGAGAGACCCTAAAGCCCACCCAGCACCACCCCTGCCATGTCCAGGGACACCTTCCATAGCCGAGGTGGCTCCAAGCCCCTCGGATACTTCCAGGGGTGGGGCAGCCACAGCTGCTCTGCCCAGCCTGTCCCAGTGCAGGATTGGCATCTCGGAGCAAAAGGAGTTCAAACAGGAGGTTGTATGGGGTAATCAGCGTAATGGCTCAAACCAAAGCTGAGATGGTTAGAACAAGGTGTGGGATGATGTGGCAGAGGCATCTTGGGAGGGTCAGTAGCTGAGGACGTCTGTGCCCACAGACAGTGCTGGTGTTCCTCTCTTCAGGTGCTCGGGGAAGGGCCATTCTGCACCTGTTTTACTGGCTCAGAGAGGTAGCCCGCACCTGCAGAATTCTGTCACTGCAGCACAAGGACTGCAAATGGTCCTTTTTCCTTAGGAGATGTCAAAGAACTGAAATGGAGGATTTAGTAGCTGATATCAGAATTCAGAGGAGAAAGGGCAAAGATGTGTAAGCTCCTAGGTCTGTGTGTCTGCAGTGGGGTGGTGGAGAAAGGGGAAGCACTGAAGGAAACAGAAACACTGGGGCAGTTGCTGCATAGTTCACTTTTTTCTGTCTCGAAAAGTCTGCTTGGAAACATTTGTGCCTTGTGTTCATGTCCATTTTAGGCTGAGAAGGAGTATCTTTCAGCTTATGCTCTCACTGTGTCCTCTATGCCTGCAGTGGGGAGATGAACCGAGGGCTGGTGCTGCGACTGGAGAGCCTGGTGCAGCTGCGTGGGGCCTGCCAGCAGCTCCGTGCCCTGTCCTGCAGGAACGCCTGGGGGGCACAGTGGAGGCCTGGGCACGCCCCTGCACACCCCCTGTGCCCTGTCCTGCTGTACCCACAGCTCTGGCCAAAGGACAGGCCCAGCAGTGTTGCCTTACCACAGTGCAGACACCTGGCCACAAAGGAGGTGATTACCAAAGTCCAGTAACTCCTGGGTTTGTGTGAAAAGTGCAAGAGCTCTGTTTGGCCATTTAAACTTAAAAAAAAATTGCTTTATTCATGAATATAGAGAATTTATTATAAATTTATCAGACAAAATGTACTTAATATATGACTTTATTGTGATTCCCTCTCAAATATTGACTTAGACCTGTAGCATCGAGAATTTTGCAGAGGCAGGAAGAAATTATTAAGAAACAAAAATGATGTTGTTGGATTTTGTCCTTATTCTGAAAAATTAAAAATTAAAAAAGATTGTGCAGTGTGATATACATTTTAAATGTCCATTATAATGTGTAAAGTCCTTTTATTTATTTTAATTCATTGATGTTGTAAGGTATGTTTACCTCCTATGGCTTGAGACCATTATTTTTTTAATATTGTTTATGTTATTCCTTAGTTTATGCCAGCAATGTGTTCCTATATATGTGTCTAATTGCATGCAGGAGACCAAAAGGAAGAAAAAGAAGATCCCACTGATCAGAGGTGAAGTGGAGATAAGGCAGAAGATGACTATTGAGGAACTGGCACGAGCTATGGGCAAAGACATAGGTGAGAGCCTGCTCTGAGGTTTGAAACAGCAGTTAAAGTCTGTCACACCACTTTCACAGGTGGGAGAGGCAAAGATGTCTTCAGTGGCATTAATTGGTGGTTGTTAATCCACCCCTTAGTAAGGGAGGTCGTTCCATCCCAGAAGAACTGTTGGTAAGCACAGTTGCAGGTTAAAGAGAAAGGAGGTTGGGCCATCCAAATGACCAGGCCAGATGTTTCCATGTGAAGCAGCCAGGACTGTGTCCTCTGTCTCCAGCAGAAAGGATCCATGTAGACTGCTCCTTATGGCTGTGGCTCCCAGGGGCTGAACTGTTCTGGAAGGAAAACATTGCACCTTGCCTTGTCAAAGCTGGACCCCTGTGAGTTAAAAACACATGGCTGAAGAGTTTCAGCTCAGAATCCAACCCTGGGAGTAGGAATCTGGGATCCTGTAACCCCAGCAACAGTCTTGGCTTTGTAGTGGCTCTGCCTGACCAGTTCTAAGTGGTATTTTAGAGGGGTTATTGGCATATTTTGACTGTTGATATTTAAAATAACTCTGCATCTTTACAATGCCAATCTCCAGTCTCTTTTTTGTCCACCTGGGGACTTTCCCTGGCAAATTTCCCTCAGCAATGAGTAGAGAAGCAGAAAAGTCTGTCATGTATTGCTGTACTTTCAGTTGCTTTCTTTGTGGATGGTTAGTGCAAAATTAAGGTATGAAAAAGAATGAAGGTATGAAAATCTGAGTGAAAAGATTATAGTATTTAACAAGGCACTCAGGTTCTGTAAATCCTTCTGCATCAAGTTGTTCACTTCAACTATGTAGGGTATCAGCAACTTTTAGATAAATCTAAATAAAGGAAAAATGCTTTGTGGATGAAACTTAATAGCACAAGGCAAACTACTAATGAAAACATCTTACACTGTATGAATTACTTTTGGGGTCTTTTGTCCCACATATTTTTTGTGGATGTAATTGTTAAATGTCTTTGTCTTTTCCACAGACCATATTTATGAAGCACTACTGTACACAGACATTGACCTTAATTCACTAGAACCAGATTCCATCTTATATGAAGACCATATCAAGATGATTGTTCAGAAATCAGGAATGAAGTATAAATCAGCAAAACTGAAAGAGGAAAAAGAAAGGAAAAACACAGATGCTGTGAAAAGGCAAGTTGGGAACTGTTCTTTTTGGCTCCTTATATTCTGTTTCTTCCTGCAGGTGTTTGTCATACCCTGTATGCTTTTGTTTTGATGATATGTTGGTAAAAGCTGATAAAGTCACAATATGATAATATTTAAAAGGTGAAGCTTACTATTTTGATTCATTTGGTCATAAAACTGCTCCTCGGATTTGGTCGGTTATAGGTGGGCTTTTTCTCTGCCATCTCCTGAAGAAAAGCCAGTTGTTTGATAGCCTGAGTTGGTGCCTTGATTGCTGCAGCAGCAGCACTGAGCGCTAGGAGGGCTGGCTGTTGCGCAGCTGGGATTTGTGAGGAGCAGTCACGAAACTGGAGTTCTGCGCTCTGGTAAATGGCTCTTCATGTGTCACTCGGTGAGTTGTTCGGGCATTTCCCACCCTGTTTTGCTGTCCTTGCAGGCCTCCTGCAGATCCAGCACTGCTGAGCCCACGGCCCCCCGTTGTCACTATCCTGGGCCACGTTGATCACGGGAAGACAACCTTGCTCGACAGCCTGCGGAAAACCCAAGTGGCCTCCATGGAAGCAGGAGGCATCACACAGCACATCGGGGCCTTCCTTGGTAAGAGCCGGCTGGGCGTGCTCTCCATCTCACACCACAGGCTGGCTTGCTTACTGGGGGAGAAGGTTACCATGTGAACAGTTAGAGCTCATAGCTTTCCTGTTGCTGACAGCTCTCATAGGGTCCCACTGGCAAGAGCTGGAGATATAGCAGAAGATGACTCCTGAGCAACTGGCATGAGCCAGTAGGTGGAACTTGCAAGTGACTTTTCACTCCTGAGGATTTACCAGCACTTTTGACCTCTGTGACAAGTTATCTGCCTGCCTAAAATCTATGATTATTATTTTTATTAAAGAAGTTCTCAAAGGAGTGATGCTTGATTGACAATACACCAGAAGAAGCTGGGTGAAGTGCTGCTTTTCAGCTGTCCCATCTCCTTCTGTTCACAGTGCATATGCCTTCTGGGGAGAAGATAACTTTCCTGGACACTCCTGGGCACGCAGCCTTTTCAGCCATGCGGGCACGAGGCACCAACGTCACCGACATCGTTATCCTGGTGGTTGCGGCAGAGGACGGGGTGATGCAGCAGACCATAGAGTCCATCCAGCACGCGAAAAACGCAGGAGGTACAGCCTTCCTCCTGTTCCTGTTCATCCTGGAGTGATCTGTGGCCATAGCCTTGAGCAGCAGCAAGTTTTGGTTAGGTTGGTGCTGAGTTTGTTCCTTCATTTCTTAGTTCCTCTTATCCTCGCCATCAATAAATGTGACAAACCCGAAGCAGATCCTGAAAGGGTGAAGAAGGAATTGCTGGCTCATGATGTGGTCTGTGAGGAGTTTGGAGGTGATGTGCAAGCTGTAAATATTTCTGCACTCAAGGTAAAGTTGAGCTGGAAAGAATGGTGGTGTTCCTGGGTGCCTAGTGTGTGCAGAGAGATGCATTTTTATTTGGCAGCTGGAAAATAAAATACTTCTCTTCCTAGTATTTGATACCCTGCCATGAGCTCAGTGCTGCTGGCCCTCACCAGAATTATTGGAAACACACTGAAATGTATTTTGAGGATCAGGCTTTTGGGGAGCAATAATATCTTGTTTTTCTTCTGGAAATTTGGTGGATGTTTTTCAGGTTAATCATAATTGCTGTTTGCTCATTGTATGAAATCAGTGCAAAATCAAGGTTGGTGATAATGCTGTGCGTGAAGAGAAAAATTCAGGGTAAAGAAATATTTTCCTAACACAGGCCTTATCACAGGAACACAGTTTCATAATGGTCTTACAAGAGGGAAATAGAACAAATGAGAGCAGAAAAAGCAGCCCACCGGTTTTGTCTCTGATGTCCTGAAGTTGTGACTTGGGTGTTAAATGTCACCAAGTTTCAATGGGGGAATTTGGCACCAAGATTTCAACTTCTCATCTCACTGTACTTGCGCCCTTCCTTTATTCTGTATGTCTTTTTTTGTGTGTGTGGTTTTATGCAGGGTGAAAACCTGATGGTTTTAGCAGAAGCAACTGTTGCTCTGGCAGAGATGCTGGAGCTGAAGGCAGATGCCACGGGCCTGGTAGAGGGGACCGTGATCGAGTCTCGCAAAGACAAAGGCAAAGGGTGAGTTTTCTGCCACTTCTGAAGCTTCAGTGAAGCATTTGCAACACCACAGGGACACTGCTCAGGGTGTTTGGACCTCCCTAAATAAAGCTCTTTCTTTGCAATGTTTCTGACTAAAGCCTTGAGACATTATTCTGCAGCCCAAGAGCCAGAAAAACAAGTTCCAAACTCATGGGGCAAAATTCGTCCTATCATTGAAATGAAACCCTGTAAGCACAGGAACCAGTTTGAAGCACCAGAACAGATGTACTTTTTAAATGTCATTAAAACAGGAGGAATGATGAAGTTAACAGCCAAAATACATACACAGTTCTTGGCAAAATGTGTGTGGCATGACACTCTACTCTTAAATATTTTAGTCCTTTTGCAGGTTCTGTGTGAGCAAGGCATGTTCTGCCCTCTTTAAAATGACCTGAACTTTAGAAAGTTGTTGGGTTTTGTTGTTTGGGATTTCTTGGGGGGTTCACTTGAAGGGTAAAATCAGTCTGTTGCTGGGTTCACAAATGCCAAATTTTGGATTGATCTGCAGAAATGAAGAGTACAGTACAGGTTTTGGGGGTTTTGCAAGTCACTGTAAAATTTTATCAGCAGGAATATTCTGCCTGTGATGGATCACAGGTCCATTCTGGTGTGCACTTTGCCTACACTAACCACAGAGCCAGGGAGAAGTGTCACTTTTATTTTGTCTGTTATTTTTCTCCTCTGCTCTTCACCAGTGCCCTTACCACAGCCATCATCCAAAGAGGAACTCTGAGGAAGGGCTGTGTTCTGGTTGCAGGGAAGACCTGGGCTAAGGTTCGTTTCATGTTTGATGAGAATGGCAAAGCTGTGGACACGGCCCCGCCAGGCATCCCCGTGGAAATCATGGGCTGGAAGGACGTCCCTTCGGCAGGAGATGAAATCCTGGAAGTGGAGTCTGAGGTACAGAAAACACTGTTCAATGGAGAACTCACACTGCAGGGAAGGGGCTGAGTAACAGAGTAAGGAAGGTTTTGTCCTAAATAATCGGGATAGTCCATGAAAGATGAAGGCTGAGAAAGGGGTTAAGGGAGCTGAGCTCTTTAAGAGGAATGTGGGTTTGCCTGTTGCCTCTCTTTTCCACCCTTCCCCTTCTGGACTGTCCTCATCTCCACTGGGACAATCCAGTGTTTTCGAGTGAAAGAACAAAAGAGTGTACATAAAATACAGCTTGAAATGGGTGTTGTGAGAGCTGGACAAACAGCACGTTGAGGAATGAAGGATAATTCTCTTCTGCAATGCAGTACTCTAAAAACAGGCCTTGAGTCATGTTGTAGCTCAGGGAGGAAGCTCTTGTGCTCGTTCTCTGCCATCTGTGCAGCTAAATCTGTAGTTAAATGTGAAAGAAAATCAGGGAGCCTGCAGACAAGATGCCAAAGGATGAAACTGCATTATTGTGGAGTTTTCTGTTTTAAAGGTAATGTTTCTGTCTCCCCGCCCAGCAAAGGGCACATGAAGTCATAGATTGGAGGAACTATGTTGAACAGCAGGAGAAGCTGAAAAAGGATGTGGAAGTTATTGAAGCAAAGCAAAAGGAGCACAGGATGGAGTACGAGCAGAAGCAGCAGAAGCTGGCCCATCTGACCTGGAGGCAGAGGAAGGCAGTGCTGTACAAGGCCAACAAGCACCTGATGTTCCAGAGGCCCACAGAGAGGAGGGAGGTGGACGAGAACACACTGTCAGTCATAGTTAAAGGTGCTGGCCCTTCACTGCCCCAGTTGCCCCAGGGGTTGAGCCTCTCAAAGGAAAAACCTCTCAGCTGGGAACACCATTTCTGTTACCAGCAGCTCAGTCACTTTCAAACTGAACACATCATTGAACTTCTTTCAGTAAGGGCAGGGACATCACAAAACAGTCAGGATGCACTTCCAGCAGGGCCAGAGCAACAGGAAAACACACCCAGCACCCTACCCAGGAACTCCCTGAGCAAAACCCCTACAATATAAACCCCTAGGCATATAAATATATATTAAAAAAACCCTATAATGATGAAAAAAACAGAAGCTATAATTTGGCATCAGCAAAATGGAGAATAAGAACAATTGTGTATTCAAGTGGGACAGGAGGAACTTGGTTTGACCTCACATTTGGTGAGACACAAGCAGTGACATTAGTAGCAGAAAAAATAAGCAAACTTGGCCCGAAGAATGACAGCAAATGTTGAGGCTCTGGTCCTGTTGTATTTATCCAGTTGAATTTTGGAATTAACAGACTTGTTAGATGGGTTTTGATGTCTTACTGAAGATGTAGTAAGAGCAATAGATATCAAAAGACTTGTAGTTGTGTAGTGTGGAGTTCTCATGCACCGAATTATAATTTCATGTTTCTTTATATCCAAAGTCAGCAGTGCTTCCATTTATCTGTGCAGGTGATGTGGATGGATCTGTTGAAGCTATTCTGAACATTCTGGACACCTATGATTGTGAGGATGAATGCAAATTGGATATTGTCCACTTTGGAATGGGAGATATCAGTGAAAACGATCTGAGTCTTGCTGAAGCTTTTAATGGTGTGTGTTTAACAATCAATTTACAGTTTTGAAATTATGGAATTATTGAGATGGGTAGGCCTCAGTTGGGTTTTGTTTTCAGTATTAGCAGCATCAACAAGGTAACCTTTTATGTATCATTTAAAATATTTCCTTGAACATCAAACTCTAGTGCAGGCTGGAAATCTCATGAAGTGAAAGGATTCTGGAAAAGCTGTTGCCAGTAAAGATTAAACTCTTGAGTGTTCACTCAGATTGCTTTATAATGCTCAAACAAGGCAAAGCTTGAAAAGTAGGTTAGAAAATTATTTCCTTTTGCTTAAGGAGGCAACTGGATCTAAACTGACTGACTAGTTTTTCCTGTTTGTACCCTATAATTCTCACCTGCTTGGGAGGGTGAGGTCACTGGACCTGCCACAGCCCACAGGTACATGACAATGATTTAGAATTCACTTCCACCTTCATTGGGTCGACCAAGCTGCTTTCCCAGCCTAAAAATTGCAGGTCTGCATCATTTCTGTGAGCTGTGTTATACGTGTTATTTTCTGCCTTGATACCTCCAGTTCTGTCATCAGGGACCTTTCTGTGAGGGCTCTTCTGAGCTTTTTATTTTGAGAAAAGGTTTGTAGCAGCTGAAGTGCCTTAGTGGGGAAAGCAGGGAGTAAAATGCTGTAAAAGGAGTAAAATTCCGTGAAAGAGAAGCAGGAGTAAAATGTTTTCTTGGTTTGCTGACCACTAGTTCTACCCTGTGCTGCAAGGTTTCACTTACTGTGCAAGTGATCAATCATGGTCTTCACTTGACAGTTGTTTCATTTCTCAGGTGTTATATATGGATTCAGTGTGAACGCCAATCAAAGTGTTAAAAAGCTGGCTGATAAAAAAGGAATAAAAATCAAACTTCACAACATCATCTACAAACTTATAGACGACTTGAAAGAGGAGCTAAATAGCAGACTGCCCCCAGCTATGGTGGAGACAACAATAGGTGAGTTGTCACTGACTGATACATTTTTGCCTCACATTGTGGCTTAAGTATATTCTCCAGTGAAGTGTTCCTGTTGTATCAAGTACTTTATACTCCTCTGTAACTGCTTTTCTGTTGTTAGAAAGCTTGGTAAGTGGAAAAATGCACCCTGCTTATACCTAGTGCCAGTTTATTAATCCCACATACAACTTTTTTCTTTCAGGGGAAGCTTCTGTACTCGACACCTTCTCTGTAACAGTAGGGAAAAACAAGGTTCCAGTGGCTGGATGCAGGGTACAGAAGGGGCTGCTGGACAGGAAAATGAAGTTTAAGTTAATCCGAAAGGGGGATGTGATTTGGAAAGGTAAGTGGAATTGCCACAAACAAGAAAACATGAAACATGAACTTTGCACCGAGGGCAAACCAAACCACTCCTGTGCTCTGCTGGTGGTGGGCTCCCTTTGATGCATTTTCTCATTGTAGGATCTCTGTCATCACTGAAGCATCATAAGGATGATGCCCAGGTAATAAAAGCGGGAATGGATTGTGGAGTGAGTTTGGACAAGAATCTGGAATTCAACATTGGGGATGATATTATCTGTTATGAAGAAACAGAAGTTCAACAGACAACTTCTTGGGACCCAGGATTTTAAACGACATTTGAATACATGAACACTAAAGGATGTGTACTATGCTTCTGGCTGGCCTTTAACTCGTAACATTAAATGAACTTTCAGAGATGCACAGGAGCTGCTTTATACCTGTTCTTTGTGTCAGAGCATTTCAGATACATTTCATACCTGAAATACTCTTTTTATCATGTCAAGCAACCACCTTAACCCCCTGGAACATGGGATAAACTACAAGAGTAACCACAAGCACTTCAACTGTATAAACCATCATGGTATAAGTATTTTTGATGACTACCTTTGGATCCAGACTGACTGAGCCATCTTCCTTCCCCTCCCTCAGTGCTGCTGTACAGTATTTCAGCTACCCCTTTCTCATGTTAAGAGACCACTTCAAAGGCTAGCTGGAGTGGTGCTTATTTTCCCCCTGCAGCTGGTACTCCTGATTATTTGAAACAAGCTGCTGCCTCAATCTTAGAGTCAAAGTATCTCATCCCTGGTTGGCAGCATGCAAAGCTTCCCAGATTTTTCTCTTAGCAGCAGAGAGGAAAGACAGTGCCATAGAAAGAAACCCTTAAACATTTTAGAGAAGTTCAGCTCTTTATTGTGGTACATTTACTTGTCCTCTGGCTTGTTGAAGCAGTATGTCAGACAGCACTTGCCACAGTAGTGTCTGTCGAAGTGGCTGGCCATGAAGACTCCAGCCCCACACTCCTCCGAAGGGCACTCGCGGCGCAGGCGGCTGATCTTGCCGTTCTCATCCACCTGGCAGGGAGGGGCAAACAGCGACACCTCATACACTGGCCACCTTTAGCATCCAGGGGAACAATGACTGTTCTCCCTTGGCAAAGCAGCTCTTGTGATAGTTAATGCATCAAACTTCTTGAGGCCAAATTCAGAAGTGCCCAACTGCCACAGTGGGTTTCTCTTGTATTGAACAGATGGGGTATTTGCAAATAGGAGGGCTTTGAATATTAAATACACCGGGCTCTGTACAGAGCAGTCACAAGCCCTGCTGAGAGCTGAGTTTTCATCAAGTTTCATATTCCTACCTACCTTGTAGTACTTGAGCACTGCAAGCTTAACCTTCTTTCTCTTATGCTTGTTCTTCTTGGGGGTCGTGTAAGACTTCTTCTTCCTTTTCTTGGCACCACCCCGAAGTCTCAGCACAAGGTGAAGGGTTGATTCCTGTTGGCAAGGCACATGAAATAGGCTCAAAATGCTTTCTCAAGGCAAGAGCAGCATTTAAGCAGGCTTTTTTATCTAGACAAAGCAGATCCCAGGTGCCAAAAATTAAATGCGTTGTGAAAGCTCTAAAATGTGCTATTAGGGGTGACATCCCAAGCCCCCAGCATCATTACTGCCACCCAACCCTCAGTGCACTGCTTTGGTTGAAGATATTCAAAGCATTTTTTAGGCTGAGCAGCAAAGGTGCCTGAGCTCTGACTGTGCCAGCTCCTGCCTTTCCCACTCACTTTCTGGATGTTGTAGTCAGACAGCGTGCGTCCATCTTCCAGCTGCTTCCCAGCGAAGATGAGCCGCTGCTGATCCGGAGGGATGCCTGCCATGCCATAAATGGGGAATAAATTAGGAACGTGGGCCCTACTGTGCTCTGATAAAGCAAAGATCGCTGCAGACACTTACATGTGTGCAAGACACAGATCATTCCCTGAAACTGGTATGTACCAATATAACAGAATATTTAAGAATATAATATATGAACTGGTAGAATAATACATAGTGTGTATACTTATTTATTAAGTATTTAATTATTAACACGGATTTTGGTTATATCAACATATAGTAATTACTGAGTGCCTCTTGAACCTACCCTCCTTATCCTGGATCTTCGCTTTCACATTTTCTATAGTATCAGAAGGCTCAACCTGGTATGAAACAGAACAACAGAGTCAGAGCGCTCTCGGCCTTTCAACCAGCCCAGGAAGGCCGGGCAGCCACGAGGAGCTCCCGGCACAGCCCGGCCCATTCCGGCCCTCACGGCGTGGCTGCGTGGGATCGGCATTCCCGATGTTCTCGGTATCCCCCCGCAGATCCCGGTGTCCCACACACATCCCGGTGTTTCCCCGCACATCCCGGTGTCCCACACACATCCCGGTGTTCCCCCGCACATCCCGGTGTCCCACACACATCCCGGTGTTTCCCCGCACATCCCGGTGTCCCACACACATCCCGGTGTTCCCCCGCA
>JAWWMP010000116.1:4070991-4081518 GCA_035047865.1 Dendrocincla tyrannina
GACGCTCTTCCGATCTCCCCGCACATCCCGGTGTCCCACACACATCCCGGTGTTCCCCCCGCACATCCCGGTGTCCCACACACATCCCGGTGGTCCCCCCGCACATCCCGGTGTCCCACACACATCCCGGTGGTCCCCCCGCACACCCCGGTGTGTTCCCCCCCGCACATCCCCGTGTCCCCCTCCCCGCACATCCCGGCGTTCGGGAGGCGGGGCGCAGCTGACCTCGAGGGTGATGGTTTTGCCGGTGAGGGTTTTGACGAAGATCTGCATGGCGAGGCCGTGCCGCGGGCCGTGCCCGCGCTGCTCGCGGAATGGCGGCGGCGGCAGAGAGAGCGCCGCGCCCGCGCGCACGGGGTTTCCCCGCGGGGCGGGGCGCGCCCAGACTACAACTCCCGGCATGCCCCGCCTGCAGCGCTGCGCCAAGGCACGCCGGGAGATGTAGTCCGGGGGGCGGGAACGGCTGGGAACGCAGCGCGCGGCGGGCAGGGGCGGCCGCCATGAGGGAGGAGGGACAGCCGTGAGGGGGGAGGGAGCGCCGTGAGGGAGGAGGGACCGCCATGAGGGACAGCCATAAGGGAGGAGGGACAGCCATGAGGGGAGGAGGGAGCGCCATGAGGGACAGCCATGAGGGAGGAGGGAGCGCCGTGAGGGACAGCCATGAGGGAGGAGGCGGGATTGGCATGAGGGGAGGAGGAAAAGTTGCCGTGAGGGGATGAGAGGCTGCCATGAGGGGATGGGGCGGGACTGTCATGAGGGGAGGAGGAAAAGCTTTCATGAGGGAAGGAGGGGTCGCCGTGAGGGTTTGAGACGGGACTGTCATGAGGGGCGAGGAGGAGGAAAAGAAAAGCTGCCGTGAGGGAAGGAGGAAAATCTGAGTTGAAAATTACTCGTTGGGTGTTTTTTATGCTTATAAATGGAATATGGAAAAGGCTAAAGCAGAAGACTTTCATGAATACATGAGTGAGGTTTGCCTTTTCTGCAAAGGAAATCCTTTCAGAGAAAACACAATCAAAAATGCATTGATGAAGTTTATTCTTTTAATAAATCCTAAATTTAATATGAATGTAGACTGAACGAGCAGTATCCACAGCTCCTTCTGAAGAGATGCATTTTGGTTCCTTTCAGCCTTTCTTACAGCACTGCAGACTCCAGTTTGGCTTAGGACTCTCATCTCTTATGCTGTACTTAAAAACTATACAAATATAAGATTTCCACAGCCTTTCTTATCTTAAAAGCTAATTACTGGAATATTCATTTCTTTTATTGGTGATGTCAGTTCCACAGTTTCGAACACAATTACACTAAAAACATGCTTAAGCCCTATATGTGCCCTTGACCTCTGTTTTTCTGGTTATGAGGGTAGGATACAATCCTATTTGAATTTCTAGAAATGTTTCTGCATTTTTGATTTGGAGAAGACATTAAGCTTTCAGAGAGAGTTTTTTCTAATCCCATGTAGTCTTGTTTGAAATGGTGAAATCCAAACAGTCTGGTATTAAATTAACTACAATAGTTGCTTTTCCACTGAAAGATTTCTGTGAAAAGCAGCAGCATTCTTCAGTGATAGCCCATATTTTAGTTCTAAATTGATATTCTAAACCACTTCATGTCAGGATCAAAATGCCACTCCTATGTTTCAGTCTGAACCTATAATCTATCCTACTAATGCAAAAAAAGCACTACAGCCTGTCTTTTTGACATGTTGAAATCATCATTGTTCTTATAGTTACATCATTGCACTGAAATAGTGTTTCTCAAGCCATGCTTTACAACCACCTTGGGAAGTACAAAATATTGCTAAACACAGTATGGTTAGACAACATTTGAGTTCCTCTAGGGTGGAAGAGTGAAAAGCAGCCTCGAGTTTCAAGTGGTACCAGTTTTTATCTCAACCCATGAGTTTTCTTAGTTTATTCTCTCCCCCATCCCACCATGGGAGCAGTGAATGGTGTGTGGGATTTTGTTCCCAGCTGGGGTTAAACCACAGCACAAAGTCATGGAACACTTTAGTAAAGCTGGATTGTTTTAATACCTCATCTTCTTCAGGTTAATCTGTTCTTTCATGGTTGTTCTACAATATATATTTATTTCAGGCTTGACAGGGATATTCGTGGCCACATTTGTAGAGAAAGCATTTGAAAAGAATACAAATATCCCACCTTTTTTTGTGTTATTTTATTTCCTGGCCATATTTCAGGTAATTTTAAGGGAGAATTTTCAGTTTATCATCTCTTCTAGTGTTTCTTGATTTTCTCATTCTATGAGATTTCTACTTAGAGGAAAAAACCTAATTTTTATATATATCTTTTCAAGTAAAAGGTTACATTTTAATATCACCTTTTTGCACAGCCAGGCCCAGCGGCAGAAGCTCTTCAGGCAGCAGGAGCCCAAGCCAAGGACAGGCAGCTGCGGCAAACCACGTGCGCAGCAATGCCTGGTCCAGAACCACCCTGCAGAAAAGCTAACACATACCTGCCTGGCCTTAGCAAAGAAAAGTGCTTGAATTGACAGGCAACGTTTCTGAAAATTAGGTTTTCTACATCCACAGGTGGTGATTTGCATCTCTTGTGCTTCTTGTGTCTTGCTCCAGTAAGCTGCCCTTATGTTCAATGCCAGTCATTCTGTTGCTCGTATGGGTTTCAGAAGTGATTTTAAATGCCAAGCAGAGATTTTGGCCTTTAGGCTTTTTAAGTTAAAATAAACACTTTTTCTTATGATCTTTAATTTCATCACCTTAATTTTTTTAAACTTAGGATTTACAGTTCACTTAGAAATCAGTGAAGGAGTTCCGCTGTATGCTTAATATGATAGTAGAAAGACTTTTAGGGCAAATGCAAGTTATTTAAAGGTGGTGGGTTTTTTCTTCTTAGAGGCATTGTTATTCTAAATGATACCACCAGTACTTTTGAAGAATGAAACAGGACAACATTTGCTTGTGCAGAAAGTAAGCACGAAAAGTTATCTCAGAAAATTGTATCGATTTTCTCTTCACAGGGTGGCTTGCTTGAAAATTCACCTCTTGAAGATAAGAAAGATGCAAGCCTGATGGAACATGTGTTCTGGTAGTTTCTCTGCATAACAGCAGAGGGAGCACTTAGAGCAGGCAAGTGAAGAATCCTTAGGCTCTGTATGAACTGTAGGAAATACTGAGCATCATAAACGGTGCTGAGAAGGATTCTACTATCAAATATCAGTTATTCGGCCATTTAATATGTCTGTGTGAGAATGTGTGTATGTTTGTATATTGTTTAAAGTGGATCCTCAGAGTAGAAGAAAGCTCTGGAATGGTGTGGAGGAGCTGTGGAAATGGTAGGCATCTACTTCCCATTCTGTTCTCAGCTTCAGTACATTGGGTCTGTCCTTTGTGCAGTGCTGGAGGGAGAGACTGCACAAGGGTTTAGAGTCAGTGTGAGGGCACTGGTCTGAGTGGATCCTCACTAGGGATCTGGACAAAGGGGATGCAGTGTAGACGTACCAAAATACCTGGTCTTTCTGAGGTTTTTTTCCCTGCCAAAACACAATAGTCAGTCTGGAGCAAATCCCTTGTTACATGCATCCACCCACTCCTTGGACTGTGTGAGAATTGCCTGGTTTAGGGGATGCAGTGTAGACGTACCAAAATACCTGGTCTTTCTGAGGTTTTTTTCCCTGCCAAAACACAATAGTCAGTCTGGAGCAAATCCCTTGTTACATGCATCCACCCACTCCTTGGACTGTGTGAGAATTGCCTGGTTTGAGGATCATATGACACTGTAAGGGCTAGTATGAGAGCTTGGCCTAGACTGGTGGTTCAGAGATTGATAATTCAGCTTCAGGGAAAGAGAGATGCCCAACTGCAGTCACGTGCCAGCAGACTCCCTGGGTGCCTGTTGGCAGAGCCTCTTTTTAGCTCTCAGCCCACCATCAGTATCAACAGGAAGAACACAGAATGTCACTTGCTGTTGTCACTGTGCTGCATGTTCCCAAATAACAGATATCTCTGTAATTAAGATAGATGTAGCTACTGCTGTTTTGTTTCACTTTTAACACATTCTGGCACTCTCTAAAAGCTGCTGGGCCATATTTATTATATGGATAAATCTGCAGAGTTAAGATTCACAAGAGAAGTTTCTTTAAAAGAGGAGTCTGTTGTATGGATGAGGTACAAGGAAAGGTATGCAAGTTCACTTTTCAACATGTAGAATAATATTTCCTATAAGTGTAACCCTTAAGTTAAATATATACATGTACATGTATACATGTTTTCTGAAATAAATTAGTGTTAAATATTTTTTTCTAGTGATGCCTGCCAATTAGTTGTCTGTTTCCAAATGCTCCTGAATTACTGCTGCTCTGAAGAGCTTGTAATCTATGCAAGTTTTATTAAGGATATCTTTATTCTAATGAGCATTAGAACTGCTGCTTCAAGAGCGGTTCAAATCTATAAAAAGACTGGCCAGTCTGGCAGTGTTTGAAGTGTGTTCAGTGCTATAGAAAAGGTAAATTCTGTGACCTTGGGAAGTAGGACCTGAGCAAGATGCTTTTGTAGTTGTTTTAGCTGTTCACCTTTCCCTAGGTTATTTTATATTTTATACTTTTTTAGTCTGATGCAGCATTTTTCATACTCTATCTGCTATGCTGAGAAGGAATTTCTGGCAATTTTAAAAGTCAAAGGGCAGTTGACATAATTCTGTTTGCGGGAGAGCAGGGAGAAAGAGGTGTGGCTGTCAAAAGAATGTGAGAACAGAGATTTAAGTATTTATTAAAGCCTCAGCGTAAAGAATGTATTCAGGAATAAATGACTTAGGTGATGTCTACCTAACATATCATTGCAGCTGAATTTTGACTAATGTTTAAGTACATTTTCCCAGAATTACTGAGGATGAACTACACATGAAGCATATAGTTTTCCCTTTTGGTGCTTTTTGCTATTCATTTTATGGCAATGAGTGCAATCCTGCCACTCTGAAGGTACAGGCTGATGCAGGAGCTCCAGGAGCAGGCAGGTGAAAAGGTCAATGCTGGTGCCTTCTAGGAGATTTCTGAATGTGGCACATGTACAGCATAGAGCCCTGAGAGAGGGCCGGTGGTGGGGGAAAAGCACTGCACACTATTTAAATGCAGGCTCTTGGGCTGATGAGAAATGCAGGGAGCATGAAATGGTTCTTTTCCAGGTTTAGATGGGTTTAGCTGGCCAGGCTGTTACTTCTATAACAGAACTAGAACATTTATTACTGACACCTGATCTTCTCCTTAATTCAGGTGGACACCACCTGAGTGACCACAGACTTCTGCACTTCCTGATTATGAAATGCAGAGCAGTTGAATTCCCCAGGACAGCTTTTTCTGGAGCCTGGGATCATCACACACCATGAATGCAGAGGTTAGTAGCCATCTGTCTTCCAAATGATATCATTTGATTAGTTATGAAGCTCTAGAATTTACTTGTGAACTTGCATTATGAAGTTCACACTTGAGGTATAATGAAATCCCAGGTATAAGCAAGGGATCCCAAAGTATGGCCAAATAAACTTTGTATGCCAGGAATAAAGAGAGCAAGTGTCAAATCTCACAGGTAGTAATACAGCCTCTTATGAAAAATGGACAGTCATGTGAGATGAAAACTGATTTATTAATTGATACATTGCCTACTGAAACTTCAGGTTCAATTTTCTCATTTCATTTTTCTGCTGGTAGATGTAATAATTTTATTGTTGCTATTTCTTATATCTGTAATGAGTGACAGAAGATCTGACTGGTTGTCACACTGATTATAAATGTTTGACCTCAGATACCCTGTGTATATTGTAACTCCATTTACAGTGCAATATACATCAGATTTTCATCAAAAGCATGAAAACGATGAATGAAAAGGTCACTCACCGATATTCTTAGTGCACAAAAGCTGACATCATGCCAGCAAGCAGTGCAGATGTAACTGCCCCTCTCCCCAGAGCGATTTCATGGTTCTTGTTTAATGTTTGCAGCAGCTGAGAAATGAAAGGGCTTCTTAAATTGACCAAGACAGTGTTGGGCCAAACCACAAAGTTTTATTCTCTTTCTCTGTAGCCATTTGCACTGGGCAGCAGGGGTTCCTGGCAGGGATGCGGGATCAAATGGCCGGCCTGAGGCACGGGCTTCTGTTGTGGGCCTATTAGTTTGCTGGCTGTTTCGTATTCAGCATGCTCTGGAAGGTAGAAATCATGCTACATATGGAAAACAATGCAGGTGCAGTGTCAAATGAACACCCCCTAGAGCAAACAGCTGCTTCTGGGGCAGGCTGTGCTGGTGTTTCCCTCTGTGCCTCTTTTGCCATTAGAAGGACTTGGTGTCTCCAAATCTGAGACTCAGTTCCTAATCATCCACGGGGACTTAAAGTGGTTCAGACCTGGATGTTTTATTCAGCAACCTCAAGAGTTTTCAGACACTTCATTTTGAAAAAATAAAAAACTCTCTTGAAAATTCTATCTACCGAAGTGGCAATATACTTTTACACACAGTGTCCATAAAAGCCAAGTAGTATTTTACTAGTATTCAAACACACAAAGTTATTTATAAAGAAGGGGTAGAATTTCATAAAAGCTAGAGACATCTGTAAATGCCTAAGCTAGTTTGGAGACATAGTTTTGTAAGGAATGGATTCTTAATCTCAGACGTTATTTTGAAGAAAAGTTACCCAGTTTCACAGGTGGTGAAGCAGGAGAGCTGTCTTGTCACCTCACTGGTAAGAGATTTTGAAACATTTTGGATACTGGCAGTACTCACATTTCTTTTTTTCTCTTATTTATTAATCAAGCTCAGAATTTATAATTTTTCTGCTGTGTGATAGACTTTGACTTGGATACAACAGTCTGATCAAAATATAATCAAGTGGTTGTGAGTTTTTAAAGTACTTCAAGAATGAACAAAATCTACAGTTACACAGCATCATGGTCCTCTGCAATTTATTATTGCAAAGCTCTGACTAACTGATTTAACTATTTCTCTACTTGGCTGGTGTTCTGCGCTCGCAGCCTCCAGATGCAAACTTCACAAAGGCCAGCCACAGCCTTATACCTCGATTTAATGACGAAATTAGTACTGAATGAGAGATTAAAGATACTGGAATTAGAGGAAATGTGCCGTTAGTTACATAGCCTAGTGCCCAGGACACTTATATGAGGGAAGAAATCATAAGCTGTTCTTTCTGTTTCATGGAATTAATCTGTTTTAAAAATAATTCATTATTCCCTGCAAAAAGTACAAAGCTCGTCTGGGATCCACTTCCAGGGGAGTGCCCTTACCAAACATAGGATGGTTTTACTCTGCTCCCCACTAAGAAATTCCATCAGAGCTTGAGAAAGTGATATTATTTTTACTGCAGTCTTGCCTTTGTGGGATGGGTTTTTTATGTCACTGTGGCAAGTTTTATGGGGATGGCCATAACTCAGCTTTTTGCATGCTTTAATCACAAAGCTCTTATGTGATGTAAGAGTCAGGTGTTCTGAAGTGATCCACAGGCAAAGAAAATGTTGTGATACAGCCTTTACTGAATGCCAATCACAAGTAGGAGGTTGTCAGTATAAAAGAGTTTGTATTGATAAATGTATTGATGGGGGTTTATAGTGCGATTCATTAGGACCTTTGAAGGGAAATCAGGATATTCAGGGGTTTTTCATATTGTTTCTTCAAAGGCTTCCCATTACTTTACTTTTTTTCTGCTAGCTTACTTGTACCCCCATGGGTCAATTATCCTCATACTTTAAATCTCAGCTTGGGAGGGAGCAATCCTTCACTGAGGGCAGATTAATGATATTAGCATGGTGACCTAATACGGTAAATGTGGGCTATTTCCATCCCTCTGTAATCCCATCGAAATCCATGAGTCACACTAAGGGTGTTTGGCCTCATGCCTTTTCTTTCCCTAAACTCCATGACTGTGAGCCTCCCTTCTGGCTGGAAAGCTGGATTGGCATCCCTACTGAAGCCATTAGTCAGAGCTATGGAAGAGGCAGCACTGGTGGACCTGGCCAATTACCTCCCAAGCACAATTACTTATGTCCTACAGAGATTAACACTGTTTTGACAGATGGTTTTGAAACTTCCAGTTACATTGGGAAATCCTCATAGTTTTATTCCAAATTCATTGATGGAATCTGCCATGTAGTCACAGTGCTCCAGACTTCACTAATTAAAGCTTCTCTCTGAATTTAGTAAGCTATAAATTCTGGACTGTGTTTTGCTCTGGTGATAGTCACTCTGACTACTCTGCTGGATAGCTGAAAATGGAAAAGTAGGTTATCTCTGAAGAAAGCAGAGCAGAAAGCGGAGGATTAGTTTCTGAGCTTTTGTGGTTGGGTCTGTCAAGCTTCAACTCCAGTTGTTCTCTATTTTATGCTCAACAAAAATAGTCTAATTTTTTTTTCAAGTGTTATAAATACAGTGCAGGAGACAGGGTTAGCAAGCATGGAGCTGCTGAAGGCACTTGGGTAAGCTGGAGCAAATTAATTTTGAAAGAAGCTCACATTGAGCCAATTTAGTCAAATTTAAAAGGTCAAATCATATCCCAGTAATTCACCATTAATTCCTAGTGTAACTGGAACCTCTAGCTAACTGTGCTTCTACTTCAGAAGTAAAAATTAAATAATAATAAAAAAGATAATAGAGTGTCATAGTAGCTACACTCATTTAGAAATAGCAGCGCAACCTATTCCATGCTCGACGTTCAAAGTGATAATTGCTGAAAGGCAGGAAAAATGGCACAAACCCTCCCTCCTGTAATCAGCAGAGCAGCAAGTAGCCAATTGCAATCATTTTGATCATCGTGGGAGGAGGTAGGCAACCCATGCAGTTTCATAAACTGTAGGAACACAAAACCTTGTAAACACAATGCTACTTAGGAAAAAAAAATAAAAAAAACCCTTCCAATAAAGCAATATTGGAAAAGAAATCTCTGCTGGATATCTTGTAGAGATTTATTATTTCTTGCACAGCAATGGCACCGAGACTACATTCTCATTTTACTAGATATTGCTCAAATATCAAAAGACAGCAAAGCTGAAAAGAAAGCACAGGACTGATATTGAAGTGGGTCTGGAAAGGTCATCGATAGACACTTTTGTTCTGGTTACTTTCCTGAATTCTAAAATACACAGTGAAAAGGGCAAAGGGTGGAAGAGGCACAGCATAATAATCTGAAATTTCCAGAGTGGTTTATTCTGATTGTAGAGATTAATTACCAGTTAATTTGCATGTCTGAGTGCTATTAAGGACAGAATTAGAGTGTAACAAATGTGGTTGCATTGTGAATACAATGTGGGTGTGTTGATAAGCCACACAACTACTTGTCTGACAGTGTTGAGTGTTATGTATCACTGAACAAAAATATAAGGTGGCTGCAATATCCCCAGCATGTAAAAAGGAGGTTACCCGCAGCTCAAGGCACCTGGCCCAGTGAACTGTTCATTTCCTGAGGCTGCTGCTGCCCTGGCGGTCACACGTGGCAGGGTCAGAGCACGGGCTGGTGCCGAGGGGTCACAACTGGGCTAGAACCTCCTCCCTGCTCCCCGCGCAGCTGCTGTTGCTCAGGCAACGAGATCGTTCGGCAGCTGAAACACAGCAGGAAACTGGAAGGAGTGGGAGGAGAAAGATTTCCCAGGGGCTGTAGAAAGGGGAGGGAGAATAGGAGTGCGTGTTTCGAGAAAGATACTTGCCCTTGTTGTATAGGCGGCTGTGCCAGAGGCTCCTTCAAAGCACTTGAGTTAAGTTTCTTTCTAAATCTCCCACTTGGAGTAGCTTCTTTCCCTCCCTTGGCTTTTGCAAGAGATGAGCAGATTGAATGTGGTGACATGTTCATATCCTCCTGGAGTGGCATCCTTATGGAGTCATGTAGGTGCCTTTACCTACATGTAGGTGTCTGTGAGCCTCCTCTTTTAGGAGTGAGAAGATATTAAAGGAGCAAAAAGCACAAACCCACACACTTCTCATTAGCATTTCCGCAAATGCATTTGCAGTATGGATTCCATTATCAATCTTGGTAAAGGTGAGGACTTGTTACCGAAATTTCTTTAGACTTTCCACTGATGAAGAATAAATGTTTCCTAGTTTGAAACATTACCTCTTCATTATAATTTGATTTAATAGCTGTTACTTTTTATTTCATCAGTAACAGAACGTGAACACACTGCCGGCTTCACTGCAGTCTGTCTTTGCAATTCTGATTTCCAATTAATTAACATTGATTGGCTGAACTGACATTTATATTTATCACATCTTATGAAGGATCCAGGTTTTACTTCACATAAATTTTACTGCTATTCTCTGATAGTTCTTTTGTGCAAAAGAAAGCTTTACATTATGTCTGATACAGTAAAAAAAAGGCATCTCAATCTTTAAGAGTTGCATTGCAGTCAAAGTTACTATAGACAACGAGATTTTTCTTCCTAACTGGGATGAATTATACTCTTTGGATGAACTTGTTTGTTTTCATAGTTGTCAGAGTTTCAAACCTAAGGTGGAAACTCTTTCCAAGGTGGAATTCCTTCCAAACAGCTTGGAGCCAACGCC
>JAWWMP010000116.1:4081896-4125049 GCA_035047865.1 Dendrocincla tyrannina
GTTGTCTTTTTCTAAATTCAAAGGAGAGGGATTATTCCTTGGTTAGCAAAATCTTAGTTCCTCCTGAACTAAGACAATAGTCATTTTTGGAAAATTCTGGTATGAATTCTTACAGCAATGCCAACAAAAATCTTGATCCCAACTGCATGATTAGCACTTTTCATGTTGGCCAATATTATTATCTCATTACTTCCCTTGTAGAAAATTTACATGTGTTGTCTCTCATCTCAGATACTAAATTCCTCGGAGCACTGATTGTCTTTTGTTCTATATATAGTGCCCTGCAAATGAAGTCTTGTTTATGATCAGGGCTCCTGTGCAGCGTGGTGGTAGAAATCATACCCTCCTCCTGTATATTTTTCCATTAAAACCAGTGGCAAAGGCAGCAGCAGAGCAATGATGTTAACAGAGTTGTTCGTACTGTTTGGGCTGGGCTGTGGAGCACTCCCAAAGGCTGCAGGGTGCTGGTAGAAGGGCTCAGAACAAAGGTTCAGTCAAGTTTTCACACTTGCTTCCACATTTGAAGTTCATCCCTTGATAGGTGCAGTTTGCTAAGTTTTTATCAGTCCCCATAGAGGGAAGTCTTCGGAATGAGTTGTAAAGTTTAGAATCAACAAGAAGAATAAATAGAATTTATCAGATAGGCTAGGGAGGGATGAAGTAAGGGGGAAAGTGTCAGAAGGGGAAGAAGAGTTAGTTACGAGTCACCTGGAAGGTAAAGAGTGCTATGGAAAGGACAGGAGAGGTGAGGAAAGGGGGGAAGGTTCTGTATTGGGCCTCCAAGGCACTTATAACTGGCATCTTGTGGCAGAGCATCCAGGATCTCACGTTGGATGGAAAGTTCCAACTTTGTACCATGTATGTGTGATACTACTCCATGAGAATGTCTGTTTCATATCATCAGGCACATGAATAGTTGGTTTGGTTTTGTTACCCTTTTCATCAGAGCAGGAAGAGTGCAGAGTGACAGTTTATTGCTGCACAGAAAGGAAAGCGGAAAGAGGAGCCCCATGTACAAGTGGGGAAGGAGGAAAGAGAGGAGGAAAATTTAATGTTGTTTCTGAACTTGGAGAGGATAAAGAAATTTAAGGAATCATAGGCAATCCCTGAGCTGTGGAAATTTAATAATGTGGGTGTTTCTGGGTACACAGCAGGGAATACTAAAGAAAACAACCACAAATTCATAAAAAAAAGGAGAAGGAACGTCAGAAGACAGGCATGTCTATTTTTCAGGTAGAAAAGACGGTCATCAGTGGCCCTTCAGGTGATAAGTGAATAGCTTTTATGCCTTTCCTTTTTAATTCCTCTAGGGGAGTTTCTTGTTTTGGTTTGGGTTTTTTTTTTTTTAGTATACAAAAAGCTCCTTTTCACTGAGCTTTTAAGTTAGAAGGAAATAGAGAAGGCCAAAGAATGAATGGAATTGTTTACAGCCATAACAGTATTGAAATGAACTGAAAACTCAGAAAAGTTAAATTATGCTGGTTATGAGGAGGTATTTCTTACCAGTGTGAATATTGTGAAAGTGTTCCTCAAGGTAGATTGTATTTTTCTCCTTTGGGTTATTTGAAACGGGATTGGAGAGAAGACCAGAGAGATGGTGGTGGATATCTAAGCAGTGCCATGTGCAGCTCAACCAGCATTGCTTTGCCTGCATTTGCAGCAGGTCTGTATCTTTAATTAGACCCACAGACAAGTAATGCTGTGTCAATTTGCATCCCAACAGTTGCATTCCAAACTGGGATCTGAAGTGCAATCAGGAACTGGCAGCTGCTCATGGAATACTTGAATGCAGAGGTTATATTCAGGATTTTCCTTCAGTACTGAGTATGGGTATAAATATTCTTATGCATCGGGATTAATACATCCCTCATTAGTTGCACATGTCTAAATCCTCTTTGCATTGAGATACTTACAGGGTGGGTTTAGTTATTCTTAGAGTTGATCCTTTGGCAAAAAAATGTATGACAGGGTTTTATAGTTGTACCCTTGCTTCTGCTAAGCCCAGCTATTAAATATACTTCTAATTTCCATTGGGTGAGTATAAGCAATTTGTCCTCATAGCTGTGGTTGCAGGAACAGGGTTGTATTTTTCGTCAGGTAATGATTCCAAATTGAGTTTTGTGTGATCTTTAGAGAGTTCTGTGTCATCTGCAGAGAATTTTAGAGCTGAAGTTTTTCCTCCTTCCATGGCCTACATATGGCAGGAGGTTTGTTTGAAGAGGGACAACTCAATGGTCTTCTCATTCTAAAGTGCTTCTGGAAATTCCCTGTTTGATTCATACACTTGTAAATTTAGATTGTGTTTGTCACACACGAGTAATGCCAAATTCTCTTGTGCCTCATGGGATTATCTGACTCTTAGAGGTATTTATTCTGCTGGGTTTGGAATGACAGAGACTCATACAATCAACAGTCTGTTTTTCCAGAACAATGTGTGGTGCCATTGTCTGCAAAGAGAGTAAGTCTGGACTAGGAATAGGCATAACTGGAATCTTATGTATGTGTATTTCTGAGCTGCAGGGAAATAGGGATTCATGGTTTGGAGTCCGGATCTTGGTACAATACACACTTTTAGCTCTGATTAAGAAGGTGAATCACAGCCTCTGCTGCTGGTCAGAATGACCACAAGGCTTAGAGTCACACCCACAGTGGAGACCTACATTTTGTGGCTTGGGATCAGCTGCTGTGTGTAAAGGTGTGAGACTTAGGGGAGGGAGTAAGAGCAGCAGCATTAACAGAGCAGGTTGTGGGTTGGGAGCCTGCACAAATGCTCAGCTGCTCCTGGTGGCAGGAAACTTGTGAGCACGGAGGTTGGCACTGCTGCCTTTTGTTCTCTGGGGCAGCAGTGTGAGAGCCTGCGGGTCCTGGGGTGGGCTGAGAGGCCAAGGTGCTGCTGGATGTTCTGCACCTGCAGGAGGTGGGTGGGCTTCCTGGTGGAGCGGGCCTGGGGGAAGACTAAATCTAAAGATCTGTTTCCAGTGCTTTGGTGGGCGCTGGGGGGACCTTATTCCTCCTCTGGAAGGGAAAACGCCTGCTGGAAGAGCAGAGGAGTCAGGAATCAATAAAGTGCCGGCAGGTGGTGCCCGAGAACACCGAGTGCCACACTCAACTGAGTGCTGGCTCGGTGTCACCCGGGCTCTGCTCCCAAGGACCTCCAGTGGGATGTCTTCCTAAATTAATTCATAGAACTCCAAGTAATGCACCAAACCGACCCCCACTGGCCCGTGTAAGAACCGAAACTGTCTGCAGCCTGCCTGCGGTGCCAGCGACAGGGACAGGCAGGCACTGCAGGATTCCAGCGCGTAATGCCCGTGGCAGGAGGAAAAAAGCCCTCTGTCCACAAGCAGCTTCACTTCAAAAGTAGTGACTTGTCTGAAACAAATGCGTGTGGTATATAAAACCCTTAGAAAGCCTTCAGAAGGCCAGGTCACTGCAAATAAAGAATTGCATGGGTGTGTGTGAAGGGGATGGTATGTCAGGAACGATTTTTATGCTTAGTCACGGTTTGCAATGTGTCCAAGTATTGCTTTGCTCTTATAAATATTGGAGACAATAAGACAGGATGCCTAGATTTGGGAGCTCTCTTCTCTGGCTCTCTGCACTCAGGTGAAAACACAGAGGGATTAAAGATGGATTAGATAAGCATTCTTGAGGGAGTAGAGAACTCTGGGAAGAGTGCTCTGGCCTATTAATTGTGAAAGATGCGAAAAGCTGCCTGGCCCTTTTCTGGCTGGAAAAGCACAATATTTATATTGGGTTTTATCTGATGTACAGTTTGCTGCTTGGTTGGTTGGTTTTGTTGGGTTTGTCGGTTCTTTTTCATCCATATCTTTCTTTTTAACTGGTTCAGGTACCAAATGTGTCTTCACAATTCTGTTCATGTGTCCTTTCCCTGATTTATCCCATGTGCCTTAAAATGTCAGTAGGACTGGAAATAAAACTGTGACCCATAAATGAATACTAAAACTGTTGTGTAATGCCAGCTTCTCAAGACACAAGATTTTACTTTTAGGCAATTTATTCTCTAGGGCAGAGTTCTCTGCCTGATTATTTCGGAACTTTATTGTTGAATTCAGTGGGAAGGAAGTGAGGCCACGCCATGTCTATACTTTGTGCACCCATTTGGATTTAATCTGGTATATTTGCTAGATGATGGGTGTGGAGGATGGTCAGAGCATGTAATTATTATGTGATAATTAGTGCCCTAGAGCTATATTTAATTAAACCTTTACTAGCAACAGATTACAAATATACCTGGGAAATAAATTCCTCTTAGTGAAGCAGGGCCATTGTAGCTCAGCCTGACTGCAAACCCACAGATTGACAGCTTGCACCATGCGACACTGATTTTTCTGTGGGGAAAGATAAGAACATGGGGAACAAAGGGCACAGTGTCAGTGTCACCATTTTAGCAGCTGAATCCATTCTGTCTCCTGCCAAACAGCCTATTAAACCTTTTAGCATTGTGCTGTCTGTGACACTGGGAGTTGGGCCCATTTATACTAATAGCTTTACTGGGAGAGTAGCAGGAATACCCTTCATTAGTCCTACACAGAAAAGCAGGCCGAGTACATGGAACAGAAGTTGCTTAGAACGTGCTGGTTTCAGTGTATTGTAGCATGTAATGTGTTAATTACCTCTGTATGTTTAACATGGAGCATATATTGCATATCACTGAAGTTCTACATTGGATTGAAAGTATGAAACTGGTGTCTGTAATTTCTATTTATTCCATGGCTTCTGTGAGACTCATTGACCCTTTACTAGCCCCTTTTTCTCTCTTCTTTCACACTGTCCTCTTTTCAAAGTGCTCCTTGTAATTCTCAGGATGGCGAAAAGAAAAAGTGCCAAGCTGAGCAAAGTCCACCACCCAGACACGTCAAAACATTTTCTCAGCCATGCTGCACTTTAAGGCAATGACATGTTACCCTTTCATAAGGTTTTCTTCCTTATTTAGCAGTACTTCAGAGATGCAATATTTGCTTAGGCACCATGATTTGTTTTACTCTTATTTTCTCCTGTGATTCTAGTCAAGAACCCAAATTTGATTTGGTTTCCCAAAGTACAAATATTATTAGAGATCTCAAGGCCTTTCATCCTACTCAGCTGGGACTCTGAGTTCCTATGAAATTGCAGAGTGCAAGGTACTATAGGAATGTGCAGAGTGAATTCTTATTCATGGTGAGATACCCCACTGTGCTGATTCAAAACCCCAATTGTACATAGAGAAGTCAGAGGTGCATGTGTTGTCTGTGAATATTTAGTGAGAATTAAAAATAAAACTGTGGTAGTAAGATATCTCAGATCCTGTGCAAAGTGTTGCTCCTCACTGTATATACTTGGAAGAAAAACCTTCGAGTAGTAGCTGCTTTTGGAGTCACTGGAAGGGGCATCAGTGTTTACCATGAACAAAGCCAACCCTCAGCCTCAGCAAAACAGATCTGTGTTCTAGATTACCAGAACAATGAAGTAAAAAATAAATTCTTAGCAATGAGATGAGCAGAGAAGGAGACTTTCCCCGATTTGCCTATGTAAATTCAGATCCTCCCTGCTGTTTCCCTGGGTTATTAGATAGTCTTTAATCAGGTCCTGTGGGAAAGAGCTCAGCAAACCCACACTGGGATTTCTCTTGTCCACACTTGTGATGCCATGCTATGCAAATGTTGACATTCCCACACACTTATTCCATGCATTTCTCTTTAGCTGCCTCCCCAGATAATTCAATAATTAAACAGCTTATTTCCTTCAAAGAGTGATTGGTCAGTAACTAACTTCCATCTTTGTTATTGACTAGGGTTGTAGGTGGTGCAAATCTCTCATGTTTTAGGCATTAGAAAAGAGCTGAACCTGTGTTACATTTCATGGTCCGGTTTCTCATACACAAGTGGTGTTTGCAAAGATACTGCTGTGCTTTGCTCGTCCATTTCTTGATATCTTCCTGGTAAAATGCAGTTTTCCTCTGTCAGGCTTTCAAGTCACCAGATGCCAAGGAGGCAGGCTGAGAGGTCTAAGCCGATAGAAGGTTTTGTCCCCAGAGCTACAGTCTGGGGAAACCTGCAGTAAATTCCTGCTTCCCATATGCTATTGCACAGAACAGCATGTGGTGTCCTGCTATCCTGACCAGGGAAGCAGCATTTGGAGAGTGAGCTCTGTCTGGCACTGATGGATTCATTTTTGCAGGGCTTTTGTACACAGATACTGGTTAGTCAGTTATTACTTCCAGGCTCTGATTATTGTGTAAAACGAACTGATCTTGAGACTTCCTGGGGAAAAAACCTCCAGAAGAGAGAAATTCAGTGTTTCTTCTACTAGCATGCTCTCTAAGGAAAGAAAGTTTGCAAATTCCTTTGGATTTCTTTATTCTAGACTGCAGTTAACAACACTCAGCGATTTGCCCCAAGGTGGGCCCTGCAGTGCATCTCAAACTCCTTATAATACTGCCATAGTCTGTCTCATCCGTGCATTGGGCTTGGTTTCAGAACAGTGAATCCTGAATTTTCTTGTCACACTGGAGGCTTCTGCACTTAGTTTTCCTGAGCAGAGACTTCCCAGCTCCTCTTCAAAGGCTTGCAGGGAGCCTTCCTGCTGAGGCTCTACCATTTTCTGTTAGGTAATTGAGGTTATTGTAACGCATTACTTGAGGGGCATGCAAGAGAACAGACTTCTTCTGATATTCCAAAATAAATGCTGACACAGTTTTTCAGTTAAAAAAAGTTTGTCAGAATATTTTAGAAACTAACAATTAGATGCTAATATTTCTAGACTAACAGGAATAGAAATTAGAATTAATGAATTCTCTGCAGGTACATCTGTCACATATTTAAGGATATGAGGCATATTTCATGCTCACAGCACTCTGCCAGTATTATGCAACCCTTGTAATAGCTCTCTGCAGTAAATATGAATCTTGCTTTGCTGCTGGAGAAAATGAAACCTGGTTCCCAGGCATGACACCAAGCATGCCTCCCCCTGAAGCCACTGGATGTAGATGTTGCTTGGCCCATCTGTAGAAATCCGTGGCCCCGTGGACTTGCTGGTGTTATTTGTGACTGAAAATGTCCTTGTCTAAACCATCCTCATGGTTCAGAAGCCTTGCCTGCCATAGCCCTGCCTTGCCTGGTTAGGTGCATCACTGTGTGGTTGCTGATGCCCCAAATACAGAGAAGCAGCCATTTCCAAACATGCCTGTTGGGCTGCTCTTGGCTCCTGGGATAGAGGCAAAGATAAATGCTGGATAAATGCATTTGCTTACAGAACCAAGTTTTCACCTGGAATGACACTGTTGGGTTGTCAGTGGGTGCTAATTAAGTGACTTGATTTGGCTCTGTTACCATTCTCCCCGGTGTGAAATTACAATGATGACTGCACCGATATTGGAGGAAACAGGAAGGATAAATATTTCACTGGTGCTGAGACAGTGTTGATGCAATGGAAATAAGGCTTAATCATTCTTCTGACAGAACAAGAGTACCTAGCTGAGGTGCCAAGCACTGCTGTCCTTGAGACAGCACAGACAGCAACAGAGGCATCCTCTTCTTTTGGCAAACTGTGGTCGTGCCAAATAAACTGAGACATACTGGGCTCTTCTCGTCCAGTCCTTCCATAATTTACAACATGGCCATGAAAAAATTGGTCATATTAAATTCTTTTAACCTGAAATTTCTAAAAGAGTTTACTCATAATTGGAAAGCTGTTGAAAATCTAGCTGCTTTTTACTCATTTTTAGCCACAAGTAATATAACTGTTGCTATTATTACTATTAGTAGATTTTGATGTAAAAGTTGACTGTAAGGAACACCACAGGCATGATAGTTTCAATAGCTACTGCAGCTCTGCCTGTGAGACTGGTGTTGGCAGGCAATGAATTCACTTCCCCAAACCAGAAGACCCACTCCCACATTCTTTGAGCGTGGTCCTGGGAGACATTCATGCTTCTTTAAGAACTGCCACACTTCAGGCCAGGATAATTCCATGTGTGTGCATGGCAGGTATTTTCTGGCATAGAGGGAGACCCAAAAGAATAACTTGAATTTGGATCTTAACCTTCCTCTCATCTAGAGGCTGTTTGAAGGTCTGTATAAATCCCATTGAAAGCTTAATTTCTGAAGTTCAGTTCTAGTTCTGAACTTTCCCTAGGCCAGAAATAAGGAGGATTTTTTCCATATGGATGTCTGGTATATATTCTGTCTTTGACATCACTGTTGATAGACTTGACAGAAAGGAAAACCTTTCATTTTGTATGTTAAGGGAATCTCCATTTACTCTGTGTGATATAAGCTTTTGTCATGAATGTAGAAAGACTGTGCCTCATATTTTTGTTCTTGAACTGTACATTCCTTATCCTGGGCAAGGGGGGGCTGCACTACATGGAAATGTTTGGGTTTCCAGAAGTATCTCATGCTGTCCCTGAGCTATTAGGCTTCCCTTTTGCAGTGCTAGCACACCTGACAAGCTCTGCCATAACACTCTCTTATCCTTTCTTCTTCAGTGCATCAGAACGTGTCATTTTGTGTCTGTGCCTTAAAATTGATCTCTTCTTGCAGACCAACATCCAGCCAAAGGGCCCTCTTTGCACATAGATCATCTTGGCTACTGTCTAGGAGCTTCTCAAGCATGTAGTAATGATAAAAATTATCCAGCAGTACTTGTTATTAGTTCCCCCATGAGGGCTTTTCAGAAACACCTCTTTTTTAACAATATAGAAATCAGAGCTGTTGGTATCTTACCACTGTTGTTGTCCCTGGACTAAAGAACCCACTGTACTGCTGCTGTTCTTTTGCTTTATTTTTGAGCTGTAGCATCTGCAAAGACTGTTTTTATAAAGAGGAAGGAAAGCAAGGGTGATGCAATCCCGGGATAGTCCCGATGCCTGCAGGCTGAATGTATGGGCTTCAGTCAGTCACTGCTTTTCCCCTTCAGGCCATGTCTGCACTGGAAATTACTGCGTAGCTTGAGGGATCCAACCTGACCCTGAACCAGACTGTCCTGAGGAGGGAGAATCAGCCCATGGCAGCATCTCTGCATGCAGGATTGCTGCAGCCAGAGAGCTTCCGGGGCTCGGTCAAACAGGCTGGGCTCGTTTGAAACTTGTTTGGATTTCTATAAATTGTGTCTCAGGCTTCTGTAAGGATCTATCTGGCTCTGGCTCTTCCTCTTCAGTCTAGGGAAAATGTTCTGTGTGCTGTAGGAAGAGCTGTATCAGCTGTGAATAACAAATGTTGTTAGGTGTGGCGAGTAGTTTTTGTAGAAGAGCTTTCATTTCTTAAGGGCTGCATAAATCATCAGCAACCAGGCAAGAAAAGTGGAAGACAACCGTGTCTTCTGTCCATTCTCCATCTAAAGGAGATGTGGAAACTGCATCAAAATACCAGTAACTCTCTTTTGATTCCTGAGAATGATGAATGAGAAGAAAATGTTTTTAATTGTTTTGATCTAATCTGTGGAGTTTAAATAGATATCCAGTTTTAAATCCAGTTATGTTTGCATGTGGCTTTAGCACTGCCTCTTAATTCAAGAGGCCGTGTGACTGTGTTATTCTCTCACAGGCCACTCTGTAAATGGCCTTTAAGGTTGAAATGCCCATCAGAAGTATTCATTAGTGTTCTTTGTGAACTTTATTTTATTCCTGAAGATTTGTTTGCTAGCTTTCTACAAAATGTGAGTAAGCTGCACTTAAGAAATGGAAAACCAAGCAAACTTGAGTCAGCCAAACTGAGTGTTCCTTGCTGTTCCTCAGAAGTGCATCTCAGGCTGCCCAAGGGCTGCATTGTTCCTTCTGCCTCCTCTTTGCAATAGAGATGCTGCACCTTGCATGGAATTCCGCTTGTAAGGATTTCAGTTGTAGATAAAGTGAACTAAACTGTCCGATGTTCAGCACCCTGCGGTGATCCTGGTTTGTTTCCTTATTGGCCCCACTGTGGTCACTTGCACATTGGTCACAGCTCTCCTTTGGCTTCAAGGAGAAGCTTAAGCAATGTGACTCATGACAAATCAAGATCTGAGACTGTGAAACCCCAGAGCAAGGGCCATGTTTTCCTCCTGTGCAGTCCTGCTTAAATAGGCTCAGCTGGCATGCATGTTAAACTGTTCTAAAGATGTCTTATTTTCATGGAAAGAGAGAGCCTGAGATAAACCCCGGCTGAGAAATATCAGCTGTGCTAGTTTTAGCTAGAATTAAAAATTTACATTTGAACCTGTGTATGATTTGGGAACACCATGGACAGTTGTTTCTCCAGTTTTCATTTCTTTTGTTCTATATCCCCAGCTTTTGATTGCAAGGAATTAGTCCCTTCCAAAGTGGCAACAACAACTTGTGAATGTCTAGACCTTCTCATCTTTATGTAGCTACTCTGATATATAGATGTTTGAGATAACCTCCATTTATAACCAAACTTCCACCTACCTTTTTGATTTTACTAGGGTTGGACTCTGGGAAACACGTCTGTGTACCAGCTGTCTGGAACAGCCAGGCACACAAGCACACACTGCATAAATTAATAGTGCATCATGTGTTCACATTCAGCTTCCCTGCATTCCTCTGTCTCCATCATCACTTACTGTGTATTTCATAACAGGGCAGCTCATGCATTAAAGATCCTTATTGATCAGCCATGGCTTGAAGAAGTGCTCTTCAGGCTTGGCCCAGAGTTAAGCAGAAGTCAAATCAAGGACAGGGCTGGCAAGTGTTCAGGCTCAGGCACCACAGTGCTGAAATCTGCATTTATTCTAATCTGTTCAGATACGATTTCTGCAATGCAGCCAGTGGCTAAGGCTGACCTTAAATCCCAAGAATCCTTGGCTGTTGGTCTGTTTCCAAAGGCTTAATCCCTTTTTGTCTTGAATTTCTTTTGTTCCTCCTTGTGCCTCCACAGAATTTAATGACATTTCTGTGGCTGTGTTATTTTTCCTGAAGCGCTCCTTCAATCACTTATGGATTATTGGTATTTTTGCACTTTTTTTTTGAAGTATTAATTTCTCTTAATCCTTCTTCTGCAACACTGTTCCAGCTGACATGCAAGCACACTTGGAATTGCATCAGGGCTGCTCTGTGAGTCCAGGGGCAGGACCTGGTGTGATACAAGGCACTCTTCCAAAGAGCCTGAGCTGAACACACAGCCTCTGCTTTTCTCCCTGGGGTTAAAAACTGGAAACTGAGCACAGAAATCCTCCAGCCCCATCACAGCACAGATTAACAGTTCACTGAGTGTGATGCATTAATCAGTTGCAAATAGTATGACTGGAACAGAGAGGGGAGAGTAAGAAACAAGCTGTGCTGCCCCGACTCCCCATCTGTGATCTTCCTAGGTAACCTGGCAATGCTTTGTTTTATTTTGATAGGGGAAATCTTTATTAGGTAGAATCAGCTCTCTGTGGCTGTGCAGGCAAGACAGTTGATCCCATTTTACCCATTTCCCATGTGTCATTTCCTTGTGTCAGTCTCTGAGGATAACAGCTGCCTTTGCACTGAGGAGGAGGTTACTGTGAGCAGGACAGGGAGGGCCCTGACCTCACTTTCAGTGCCCAGCCCTCCAGCACCTGAGCAAAGCCCTGGGGGTCCCCAGAGCCCACCCTCTGCAAGGGGGCAGTGCTCGACCTGTGTGGTTACATGGACTCACAGAATGGTTTGTGTTGGAAGGGATCTTAAACCCCATCTCATTCCACCCCTGCCATGGGCAGGGACACTTTCCACCAGGCCAGGTTGCTCCAAGCCCTGTCCAACCTGGCCTTGGACACTTCCAGATCTGGGGCAGCCACAGCTTCTCTGGGAAACACATGCCAGGGCCTGCCCACCCTCACAGGGAAGAATTTATCCCTAATATCTAATCTAACCCTACTCTCTTTCAGCTTAAACCTATTTCCCCCTTGGTCTGTGACTCCAGTTCCTGACAAATTGTCCCTCTCCAGCTTCCTTGTAGGCCCTTCCAGACACTGGAAGGTGCTCTAATGTTTCCACAGAACCTTCTACTCTCCAGGCTGAATAGCCCCAGCTTTCCCAGCCTGTCTTCTCAGAGGAGGGGCTCCAGTTCTCTTATCAACTTCATGACCTCCTCTGGACCTGCTCCAACAGTTCCACATCCTCCTTATGTTGGGGGCACCAGAATTGTGCACAGTATTTGGGAGGGGGTGGATCTCACAAGAGCATGGAGTTGTAAAGGATGTTGGGATCTCTAGAAATTTAGAGACTTCCTTCAAGAAACTCTTTAAAGTTCATATGAGTTAGAATTTTTCTGGGGAGTATTTATGCATATTTATTTCAAGGACAATAAGATGCATATCTTACCAGTTACATGCTCCTCAAGATGAAAAAAAAAAACCAGTGCAAACTCCAACTGTCTTAAGATTTCTGTTCTAATATCACCATGACAGTGTGTTTTTCTCTCTGACTTACTGCTTGAGAACAGCTGAATCATTTCTTGCTGAAAAGCTCTCCAAAATATTCAGCCAATGGCATGGATAATTTTGACACAAAGGTTTGTAAGAAGCTGAAGTCAGGTTGTTTTAATGGAGAGTGGCAGCAATGTTCACAGGATGGAATTCTGGGAGCCCAGTGTAATACACACATGTGAAAGCACAACTCTAATGTTAGACTGTCCAAGGGAAGAGAATATGAAAGACTTTTACATGGTTAGAGGAATGTAAAACATTTTAAAATAATGTGATCATTTTTCATCACTAGTGGTTGTGTTCCTGTGGACTAGCAAGGCCAGCATATTAGATTTGCAAGTCTTATGGAAATCTGACCTTTCCTGTAAATCTGAGCGAGATGACACATCTCTGATTTCATCTGAAGTGTAGATTTGTATCTGAGCACGGTGGCTGGAAGCTTTTCTGGTTGCGGCAGACACTGTTTAGCCACAAGCTGAGATTCCATATCACATGCTCGGTAAGCTCCTGTAGTACAAAGGCTGTGTAAATTGAATTACACTAACACCACCTATGGATTCAGGGCCATCCTATTTGCATAACAAATGGCCTTACAGTGTGCATGCTCTACACTCACCAATTAGGCTTTCTTCTCAATCCTCTTCCCTAAAAAGAGGGAAAGTTTTTCCTTTGGTGATGGAGTTGCAAAGAAAAGCTGCTAATGAAGGACTGATGAATGGTCTGATTGTGCTGCTGTTTGTATAGTTTCACCTTCATTTGCATCAGTACCAGGCGCAGATCCCAATGCTCATTTTTCACTTCTCAGTGCTCCTGTTTTTTGGCCCTTGCCTGCGCTAGGACCGACCAAACAAGCACATTTATCTCTGCCTCCTGGAACATGGACTTGCAATATTTCCCTTCGTGTATCCCTGGGGCCCACACGTGGTGGGCTGTGGCCTTTCCAGCACATCTGGCTTCTGCTGCAGGTTAGTTTGGAAATCTGACGCCAGCTGAAGGAGACGCAAAGTGTTCCGGGAGCCACCGCTGCTCATGCTCAGGAGCGCTTAGTGCAGCATCCCGAATTGTGTCTCCATTTCCTGCTCCAGGGAATGGATCCCGTGCTTAGTATCCTTTTCTAGCAGTTCCCACAGTGTGTTTGACACCGTAAAAATAACTCCCCCACCCCCAAACCCAGAGAAAACACACAGTGTCAAATTGCTTACGTAGAACACCCCTAAAAGACTGAGATCAGAAGTCTGTGAGTCAGTTCTGCAAACAGTGGAGCAATCCCTCTCTTCCTGTGGCAGCAAACTATACACAAGCCACATTTCACAAGTGACTCTCTGGTTCTGGAGTTCTTTGGTTTTTCCTATTTTTCCTGTCATTCTGAAAATACAGGAACTGCCAAAAAAGAATGATTTTCTTTTTAAAGAAGAAAGAAAACACCACTGAAAGAATGTGGCCCTTTGTTTCCTCTATCTGTTCAGGGAACAAGCTTCATTGATTGAATGCCAGGGAGAGGATAATGCAATCTCCCATTAGGCTTGTTTGCATCTTTTTCCAGGATGACAGTTTAAGTCTGCTGGCTACAGATGGCCTTTGACAACTGACAACACTTGCTGTTATGCCAGTGTATGACTTCATTGGTGTGACACTGCATGTGACTGCAGCTTTCTTCCTCTTTGGCCTGCAGAAACTCTTCCCTATTGCAGTAGCACCACAATAACAGAGGTTTCCCATGCATAAAACAACCTCAGGCCTGAAACTGCCCTGCAGACACTGGAAAAACAGTATTGTTGGAATCTGTTTGGGGCTTCAGCCACTAAGTCTGAAGTTAATGTGGCCCAGTTTGGTAAAGCTTCAATACCTTTTTGGAGCTGACATTTTCCTTTGCTGTCAAAGCCTACCTGGGCCTTTCAGAGTGTCTGTAGTCCCTGTGTCCCATGCACCAGAGCATTCCCAAGGAAAGGAACTCCAGGCTTTGCAGAGCTGTCATTCCTGGTGCAAAGCCTGCAGATCTGCACTGCAATTTGCAGCATAAATTTTTGTTTCCTCTGAGTCTTGGCAACCTCAGGGAATGCTACAACTTGAATGAAGTCATCTGTCATCTAGAAGTAACTGGAGTAGGTTGAACTCATTGCCATTCTGCCTTCAGAAGCAGGAAAAATTAAGGTTTATATTCTAGACTTTTCTTTTTGCCACTTTTAAATAGGGTTCACAAATTGCTTTATGGCTGGTAGCTATTACCTTTTCCTAGTTTTTATTATAACTGTTTTATCTAAGCAGAGTCCTAGGGCATGTTCTAACACAGGTAACTCAATATTTGCTTTAAAAAAGGGAGAAAAATGCTTTTATATTGTCTTCAACATTTTTTCTGTTTATTGTTTTAGACAGAGAGCTAACAGAGAGATAACGTGCAATATGTACAGGTGCTGCCAAAGTAGTCCATTATAGGCCTGGGGTGGGGATGAAATTTTGCAAATACTGGGCCTCAGACCAGAAGATGACAGCCAAAAAGTTAAACAGAGACAAAAATACTGGGAGTCATGCTTTTCCTTCTTTTTTGTTTTTAATGGAACTCAGGGAGCCTCCTCTGAACTATATGGCACAAGCATTTCAGTCTTCATAACAGTAATTCAGTTTGAACAAAATGTGTTCTTCAATATGCAGGGAACAATGAAGAGTATCTGTAATAATGTCTATTTCTTCAAAGATCACCTTTCAAAGACATTCCTGTCTTCACCTTGGAGCCACATTCCTGTGCAAGTGCCACTGCCATGAGTCTGTGAGCCTTGCTAAGGAACAGGAATATGAATGTGTTTAGCTGAAAGTTTATTTTCTTTGGGTGATTATGTCCTTGAGTCTGGCCCACTGCCAAAACCTGTGGGCAGCTGGGAGGGAAATAAGAATTGACACCCCAAGATCTGTATTTGGCATTAGTAAGGAGAGCCCTGCTTCTGCAGAGCATGAGGACATTCCATGACAGTTTCAGAAGTTTATTAAAAGAAAATGGAACTATCCTGGATAAGTAAAATGTCTTAATTAGAGGGAGGTTTAGGGGAAAACCCCATCATTCTGAGAAGCTGATTCTAGCTCCATCCTGTCAGCAGGCTGACTTAGCCCTTGTATGGTGAATAAGTCACAGAATTGGTTTGCGACTCTCTTCACACGATAACTTCTGTAAGTATTATTAGTAAAATACTGTATTCCCCACATCCTTCTAGAAGTGAGTGGGACAGATGCTGCAGATGTAAAACTTTGACACTTATTCCATATGGTCAGATGGTAATTTAAGAGATGACAAAACAGAGGAGTGACACAGACAACAAGCATTTCCATGCCAGTTTCCTCAGTCGTGTGGTGGATGTGTTGAATGAAGAGTCAGAGTGACATCCCGTGTGTTGGAAGTGCTGAGTTCTAGTTCCTATTCTGCTCTGAAATCCACCACCTCTGCCAGCAGTGATTGATCCCTCCAGGGTGGCAGGCACAGGGCCAGCTAAATGTCACCTCTGTCGTGGTGCTCCAACTACCCTCTTCACAGACCTAGCTGTGAAAATGTTAGTATTATTCCTGTGGAGTGTCCTAATGCAACTTCTCTTCCAGAGGATCAGTTGGTGGCTCCTTCTGCCCCTGGTTCTTGGGATGGTGGATCAATCTCTGCTTTCATGTTTTGAGGCTCGAGACTGTGTGAATTTTCCCCTTGTTCCCCTGATCCTTCTCTGTGTAGTGATGGGGAAGAGGAGCCCTTGGGAAGGACAGGGAAGAGCAGCAGCAGCTTGGCTGTGGGCAATCACTTTGGCTGCAGTCTGGGAGAACAGTCTGGTGACTGGCAGTGATATAAATATTCAGGGCTGGATTGACAGTCTGCAGGACAGCAGCCTGCTGGGAATAGTGAAACTGAGACATGACTTCTTCCCTTCTTTTGTGCTCCTCTGTGACGGGTGTCCAGCAACAAGTCTCTTTCCTTCCCCAAAATAAGCTGAAAGGACAAATGGCAGTAAGCATCGAGGAGTTGTTGGTGTTGTTTTCCCCTTGGTCTCAAGTTCCGCAGACAGCGCTGGAGCTGGTAAGTGAATATGGTTTCACCTGGCTGGCTGGACCCCCTGACAGTACTGAGTCTCAAGGCTGCTCTTGCTCCTCCTTGGCTAAAGAAAGGCTGTGCAAATGACAGAGCACTTTGGTGTTGGTACACAGGTTCATTTATTTCTGTAGCTCTCCTCATTGCTTGTCACTTTGAGGCTTGATGCAAAGATAATTAATTGCAGTGATGGTAAAGAAGCAGCTCCCAGTGATAGTTATGGGGCTGCACTGAAAAGCTAATTAATATGGTGATATATGGTAAACATATTATGTAGTGATGAATGTGATTTGCAGTCAGAAGTGCCAAAGAGACCAAAATACTACTCCAAAATATAACCATTAAAAGAAAGCTTTAAATGACTTTCTAGTATGCGTATTTCCTGAAGGTTAAAGTTGATCATTAGAGCCCTTTTAACTTGTCCACTCTTGGATCAGGTGAAACCAGTATGATTGTTCAGAAGCACTCAATATCCAAGTGGGATGAATTTGAGTGCTAATCTAAGGGGCTGCAGCCCTTCCTATCAACAGACCTAAAACTGCTTGAGGTATGAGATTTTCCCAAGTAATGTAGATAGAACAGGACCTTGAATGTTTACTTGTTTCGTGGAGTTGCCTGTGAAGCAGAACCGTTTGACCCGTGTATTTACAGTTATGCCCTTTGTTTCCCCTTCCTTTAGGGGCATTTTTGTGTGTGCAGCAGGAGTGCACCTGAAACAGCTCTGGAATCACTGGGTAATCTGTAGGCAAAAAGCATAGTAGGGGAAAGGAAAACTACCAGATTGTGAAAGGAAAGCAAGACTGACTTTCTGCATTGTTCTTATTGACACATGCTGTTTCTGCCTCGCATTCTTAGGTTGCTGAGAAACCCTGTCATCTGCAAACAACCCAGCTCTGCAGGACAGAGCCGGGTGTGTGCAGAATGTAAAGAGGGAGGTGTCTGTGCGAGCCCACAAAAGCTTGCCACGTTACACACACAGAAAGTTACTTTTTGGCACCAGGTTCACCACTCCTCAGAGGAAACCTTTCTGAGGTTAATATGGATTGGGTCAGGGAGTTTTTCTGAGAACTTGACTCCATATTCTGAAGCAGTAAATACAAAGCTGGTATTAAGTTATGCATTATGTTTCAAAGCATCCTCAATATTGCATTGAAATTACCGCACGTGGGGTTATACAGAGTCTGTTCACCAGGAACACCTGGCTCAGACTTTGTGAATATTTCTCCATACCCTTAAAAAGACAGGTAGTTTTAGTACTAGATTTAGTAAATTCTTGCAAGAGTATCTCTAGTTCATATTTTATCCAGAAAAGAATTTGTTCCTGTAGTATCTTTATCAGTTTGTTTTCTGTCCATTTTTGTGTGTCCTGCCATCCCTTTCTTAACTCTCAGGATGCAAAAAGGGGCTTAGTTGTGGATTCCTTTCTGAGCTGTTCACCAGTGTTTGCACTCTAAGGGCCAAGCCTGTCCTTGGATATGTACAAGTGTAGCTCTAACTAGGAAATGCTGAGACCGAATTAAAAGGTTGGTCCCAGTGGTGAAATAGCTGACCATTTTCTCAGCCCAAAGCTGCTTAGTCAGAGAAGCTGAGAGCAGTGGAGTGGCTGCGTTGAGGATCCCGACGGGAAGATTGTCCCCGCGAAGCTGGAGGCAGCAGATGGCAGTGCACAGGCTGGGCCGGGGGCTCCTTGCATTCCAGTCCCTTATTAGATCTGCAGGGGTCTGCTGTCCTTAATAGGGGAGTCGGAGCTGGGCTTAATGGGCTCCACTAATGACTAAAAAGGGGAAAAGATGAACAATTAGCTCCTTTGTGATTTGCCTTTCTTTCTTTCTCTCTTTCACCCATCCTTGACAGGCTGTAGATGGATTTTCTGTACCTGCTGTTTCACTGGGAAGCTCGGTGTGTTTTTAGATGATTACTCATCTGTGGGGTTTGCTCTTGCACTATAACCCTGTGTGACCAAGTGGCAACAAGGAGACCTTTCAGTTTCCAGGTGAGAATTCCTACTGGGGTGTTGCTGGGAGTAAAATGCCCCAATGGGGTTCGTGCCCCAGGCGGTAACAAGACCTGTCTGACCTCATGGCTTGTGACTCAACCAAGTCTGGGCAGCCACTGGGAATACCTGGCTCCTCTTTCAGCAGCTGCAGCTTTGCACACTCAAACTTAGGTGAACATCGTGGGGAGAGAAAACGCTGCATTTCCCACATTGCTTTAGCCCACCCTCCACGTTTTTAGGCAGCTTCAGGTTTCCAGATATTCACATATATGTTCAACAGGCAGCTTTTTTGTTGATAAGGTTAAGAAATGCAAAATTTTAGTTTATCCTTCAGGCTTAGCAAGTAATTCCAGCTTCAAGGAAAACTCTGTGATGTAAGTTCCCTGATGTGCCATGTTTGTGCTCTACCTGCAGGTGCCATGTCCCAGTGTTTGTAGGAAGTGTGTGTGTTGGGTCAATATTCACTGTTGAAGTCTTGGGAAAGGAATGAGGGAGATTTGTGAACTGAGAGTACTGCTGTCTATGCAGTGTAGAAAAATGTGCTTTGGCAGGTGAAAATGTATGAAGGACAAGAGGGGATGGAAAAGAGGAACCTTTTCCAGAAGGGGAAATGTATACACAATTTAAGCTACAGATTTTGGCTAAGTGAAATATTTGAGAGAAGTTCACATGGCTTGTTTCTTAGAGCTGGGTGATATCCTGAGGTCTGTGAACATGTGCACAGAGCTGGAGGACTTTTCATTATCATCTCTCTTGGCACTGAGCAAGAAATCCAGGCTTAAAATAAACAATAAATGGACTTGGTTTAACTAGGGAACACGTGGAGATAAGTGGAACATTTAATATTCTGAGGGTAAGCCAGAAAGAACAGCAAAGCCTGTCATAGCTTAGAGTAGTGCCTTGTATGTGTCTGTAACAGTGGAGTCAAGCCATGGAGATTTAATGTCTGTGGGACTCAGGGGAAAGATTCTAAGGACTTGGGATAATCTGGAGACTGAGGCTGGGAGACAAGATTTGCTGTCACCTCAAGGCTATGTGTCTAGCAGTGCGTTTTATCACTCTTTCCCAAAACAAGAAAAAATTGAAATTTGTTTTTGTTTAAAACCAATAAGGAGATTAGAGGGTATTTGAAGAAAATAAGCATAGAAAGGTGGAAATAGCTATAGAGGAAAAGAGTAAGATGATGTGGACCCAAGGGAATGAAGGCAGAGTGTTGAAGTGAGTCAGAAGTTGTTTTTAAAAAGCTGTTGGATTTGGATGTATGATTTTTAGAAGAGGCTACTTCAGGCTTGCTCTGCTGCACTTTGCTCTGTTTGCACTCACACTTAGTAATTCTGCTTCTCCACAAGAAGCGAGGGCAAGCCTAAAAAACACAGACACATCCAGAAGGCACTTCCAGTCAGTGGCCTAAATTACACAGGTTAATTAACGTAATTGACATCTGCTGGTTTATTGGAGCTGAGGATCTGGCCCAAAGAAGTCCAGAGTGTAGCACAATTGTAATGCACCTTCAGTTAGCAAAGAATTAGAAACACTGTCATCTCTGGTATATCTGGGAAATAAGTGAAGTAGGCTCAGTCATTCCTGTCTGTTGGGGCTGCACCTGTGAGAAGCAAGGGCACATTTTCTGACTCGGATGTGTAGAATGACAGTGACAAGTTGTGTGCAGCCATGAAATGAGACACTGGGACATGGTAGCTCACCCACACTCTGATAACGTGAAATAATGAAGTAGTAAAGTGCTCTTGGTACCCCACTGATTTGTTACAATGGAAGCAAATTACCTCAGTTGAAAGTTGCTTAATGGACAACTTGAGAGGGCTTCGTTTATCTGGGAAGTTATTGAGGTGTTTATTCTACGGTACAGATGAGAGAGTTTTGGTCAAAAATATTTAGCTTAAGTCAAAAGAGCAAGATGAAAGTTTCCAAAAGAAAAATCAGTCTTTTTCAGGCAGGCTTTAATTTCATTTTGGAACAAGGAAAGGACAAAAATTATCTCTGTCTACTGTTGGTGGAGGGAGAGAAAGAAAAGAACGATGGATAGAGTGCAGAACTGAATAAGAATAATTGTAATCATGGCAGTGAAAATACTCTTTTTCTAACAGAAACTCGGTTCCAACTGTCTCAGTTTACTCACTGGCTGCTTCCTTCAGTACTTTCGCTTTCCATGGCAGAACTTTCACTGATCTTTTCCACAGCTGGACATTCCGCAGTTCCTCCTTCTCTCTGGAGATAAATACTGAATATCTTACAGTCCAAGGGGTTGCTGTCTGGGCTACAAGGGGAAAAGGGATGGTTACTAAACTAGTAGTTTTTTTGGTCAGAATTCAGTGAAATAATTGTCTGCTTGCTACTTGATTTGTGTTACGCTTCAACAGGATTGTGCTGTGCATTTGCATGTCTGCTGTGGGTCAAGTGTGTACCAAAGGTTTTACCCACACACCTTCTGGTCCTCTTCAACAGAACGAATAGTTGCTAAGATCACATTTGGAAAAGTCTGAAGCTGTGGTATTTTCCAGTTATACTTCATTATTCTTGGATTCCTGGTACCACACTGGGGCTAATTCTCCACTGCCTGGGGGCTGCCCAGAATAATGGGAGCTGGTATTCCAGCAGGTTCTCAGGGTTCATTCCTGAAATTCAGGTCCTGCCTTTGGAACTCACTCCCCATGCACCCCAGTGTTGCTGTTAAGCAACGCAGACTGATTTCCTGGGGTAGAATCCACATGTACAGGTGAGGCTTGTTGAGTGTTTTTGGCTTCTGTGTAAACATGAAGCAATGTAAATCCAAGGATGCCATAAATATTTTTTTATTGCTGTTGCAATCTCGTTGCTTCAGTACACAAACAGTAAAATACAATTTAGGGGAAGCTGAAAACTTAAAAATAAGATTTATGGAAATATTTACCAGTGCGAGGGCCCAACGTTGGTATTTCTGTAATGATGTAAGTTACTAAAGCCTATTGTAAGTATCTGGTAGATGAGCAAGGCCTGGAAATAATTCTACATTTTTGAAGTCAGAGGATGTATATCTGGCGTAAACTGTTCCATAAAAATTGAATACAGATCACTTCCTGACAGCCTGGTTTATCCTGCATGTATTAAAGGCAATTGCAGTGGTTTGTGCTGAGTGCTGTCATCCTGCTGGCTGGAGTCTGCAGCATGTATACGCATGAGTTATTTGCTTCATGGGAATACTGCTATTGAACTCTGGGTGTAAACATTTCCAGTGTGGAGCCTTGGTCAGTGTAAATTCTTCAGAGAAGTGATTATTATGCCTAATTTTTGGCTCTGCTGGAACAGAAATTATAATTTAAACATATGCCAGAAATGTATTTGTAACAACTGAAGTGGCAAATACTCGTTCTAAAATGTGTTTTGAGAAAGGACGTCTCACCATTGAGACAAAATGTGCAGGAATGAAAAGACATTGGTTTTATGTATGCTAGGTGACAAAGTTTAACTTTATTGGGTGAACTTGTCATGTATTTGACTTGTCATGCTCTACATACTTACGAAAGGTGAAATGATTTCTGTAACTGCCTACATTTGAAAAGAAATTTGGCCCAGTGTTGTGGGTCAAATAAAATCTGGTCTCAGTGTTTACGCTGCTGTGGATTTCAGATGAATTGCTTATGGTGAGTCAGGTTTGAACTTGGCTACCAACCATTTGTTGATCTTCTTACAAAAGATCAAATTTCAGTCTTACTGTGATGAAGCAAATTCCTATTGAGGTTACAGTCATATCAACTCATTTCAGATCATGTTGGCTGTTGACCCAATTTTTTACATAATGGAGTAGAGTTTGGTCTTTCTGTGGATGCAGGGGAACAACTCAAATATATTCTGCCATTGGCCAAAAGTCTTGAGACAAATTTTCCATGTTGCTAAATAAACCCAGAGTCAGATTAGTACTTCACGCTTTTGAGCAAGTTTCTCCCAACTAGCAGAGAAACATGTTTGGTTGTGTAGGGTTTCCTGCCGCAACGTCTTTTGTACTGAAATCTTTCCTAGTAGAGAAAAACTACTGACTCAGGTAAGAGCCCTCACTTTTTTTCTTGAGCCGTGGAGTGCAGGCATTCAGAGATGGCATCAGGCCTTGTAATTGGTATTTCCTGCCTGTGCTACACAATGTGAAGGGCTTCAGAAGCATCTTTCTGTGCCAGGCTGGAGTTCCCCATGCCTGCCCTGCACTAGAAATGTCTCGCTCATCAGCTGATGCACTTTTTATCTACTTTCCAGCCTGATTGACATCTCCAAACACTGTTGTATCTAAACAGCTTGAATATGTGACCTCATTCCTTAAATGCCATCACTTGAACAGCTCTTGTTGCTAAAATAAATGCAGTGTTGATTCTGTGTTGTGAAAATTCCTCCAGCCCCTCTGAGTAGCAGGAACCAAACCACACCTCCTTTTACTACCATAAAAAGATTGATTTGTAGCAATTACAGGGTACCTGCAGCAGCAGCTGCAGCAAAGGTACTGTGTGTGGGTTTATCCCGCTCTCTTTATGGTACCCTGGGACTGTCACAGCAAACTCTGGCACATGGAATGAGACTAGGAGATGGATCTTGAGGAAAATGATCCCAGAAAGGTGAAGTGGCTGAGTAGCTTTGTTTTCTTATGCTGACAAGTAGTTTAACTACTCCCTAAACTGTGGGAAGATTGGAGTGGAGCCAAACTTCCCAGTAAAAAGAGGCCAGTATCAGCTTTCCCGTTTTGTGCTGGCTTTGAGTGCTCAGAAATAAGCCCTCTGCATTGCAGGCCTGTGGCAGAACCTGGTTAAATATACCCAGAGTTTGAAAACACAAGCTGTGCCCTCCACTCAAACACAACCACGTGCTTCTCTGCAAACAATGGCTGTAAAATGAAGCTTAACATTTTTGTCTCTGAAAACCATTTTTGTAGGAGGGCTAGGAAAGAAGAAATGTTCTTATTCTAGTGAACACACATAGTGCCTATCGTTTAAACAGTCTTTTCAGTTTGGTGCTTCAGATCTCTAAAGAGAACTCCCTGTTTTTAATCTTTTCACCCAGTACTATGAATTGCCACCAGGGCTAGTGTCTGTTTGTCACCTGCTTCTTAAAGTTCAGTATTGTTTTACTAAGGGAGAAGGGACTGAGTGGCAACTTCAATTTGTACTTTAATTTTTAACAACCATATACAGTATTTGCATAAAAATTAAGGACTTCAGAGTAACTTGGGAGAGCCAACCTGCATTTTAGGGGAAAAAATGGCAAAAATTCTAGAATACAGCCTCTCTGTAAGTGGAATGTTCACAGTAGGTCAAATATTTCTGCAGGAGAAAGTCAGTGGACGCAGTTGAGTTTTCCATTACCTGAGCACATGTGATACCTGCTGGTGGGACAGGGAGGACCCAGGTGAGCCTGGGCTTGGAACTGGGGAGGTGATGGAATCACTGCCTTGGAGAAAGCACTCTGTGAAGACTCCTCGAGGGTGTAAGGGTCAAGAGGAAGCAGTTGGGGCCAATATTGACTGTGGCTGGCAACCAGGGTAACTAAGGCACTGAGGGAATTATGTGCTTACTCTGCCTGCTGCCAGCAAAACTCCTGCCAAGGTCCCTGTGCAGCAGCTGAAGTGTGTTAGTGCTGCATGCACACACACAGCAGCAGGGCTGACATCATGCTGCTCTGAGGCGGCCCAGGGAGCCAGGGAAGTGCCCTGGCAGGATTCCCAAGCAGAGAGAGAAGCACTGCACTGCCGTGCAAACACACGGGCTGTGCCCTGGGCCCGGCTCCCCGCACTTGGCAAGGAGCTGGGGGGGGGATGCTGAGAAAGGAACCTGTAGTGGAGGGAGATCTGGGGAACACAGGCATTTTCTCTGCTCATACTGCACTCATTTGCAGACTTCTTAGCTCCTTACAGAGCAGTCAGGTGCTCTGACAGAGCACACAAGTGCCAGATGGAATCCTGGTAATGATTTTTAATTACATCTTTGTGATACTTGGCATCTGAATGAAACTTAAGCTTCCTGATGGTTTTATTAGATCCATAAATGAAAAAATTTAGAGACTGAAGGAAAGAACTGAAAATAGTGCTGTGAGGAGACACATAATGAGTGATTTAATGAAGTAGTTAAACCCACTGTAGAACACAAACTGTTTTTAATTGGAAACATTGGACAGTTTAATCTTTCTATCAAGTGTTCAGAGGAAATGAAATACCCCGTTGTATAAAAAGCAGCTGGGACACAGGGAGAATGGCCCTTATATCAGTGCTCTGTGAGAGGTCAATGACAATTTTAATTGATGCTATTTCAGTTCTGCTGGTATGGTGGTAACTAGAATAGCAATATCTGAACTGCTTGGTCTTAGGAGTGTGTAGACTTTATCCAGGGGAACCTGCAGCTTAGAATCAAGTACAGAGATGAGATGAAATCTGCAGATACAAGAAAACGGGTGCAGTTAAAGATTGTTTTGTGGGCACATCCCATTCCATTACTTTCTGAAAGATACAGGGAGTGGCAACATTCACCTAAGTGACACAGTTCACAGCGAAGCCAGATACCATTACAAATGTATGTTGCACAGAACCTAGTATACAGGTCAAGAAAAGGGATTATAAACAACAATTCCTTTAAAACCTTTCCTTGATTTTTTTTTGGCTTGGCAGAGCCCTTTTCTGCTGTACTGGAGTCACACTCCCTCCAGCTGAAGAAATGATGAGCTAAACAGCTGCATCTCATTTCCAGGTCTGAACACCTTTTGCTTTCTCTCCCCAGCTCCACTGAGCTTTCTAGGTTTTAAGTGTAATCCTTCCAAACTGCATTAATCACATTAAAGGTTTAATCGTAGTAATAGGTTTGCTTATTGCTATTATTATGCATTCAGATGTCTTTTCAGCTTTTATCTGTGGGTGGGTTTTTTTGCTTAATAGTCATTTGAGGGTAAATTCTTAGTCTACAAGGAGTTTAATCCGGGTGATAGTCATAAATGCAGAGACTCAAATTTGTTATTATTCAATAAATAAATGTATAGCTATTTCAGAATACTAAGTTAGGGTAGCACCTTCCTTTGTTGATATCTTTATACAATTGGGAAAACAGAGTGGAACATCAGATTGTAGAGTTGGTCCTGGTCATACTAAAAGCACTAACAACTGTGTCTTGATTTATTTTGCACCAGATTTTAGTTCTCTTGCCTTCAGATACCCACAATCAACTGCATTTTATTGCAGTAACACTTACATGCACATCCCTGAAAGAAAAACTCATCCTCGGAAAGAAGTAATGAGAAGGGAGAGTAGAGAAAATACAGGCCTTTGTATAATTGTATATCTAAAATAACAGAACTGAGTCAGACTATAGATACTCAGTGCAGCAAGGGAACTTGAAATTAGAAATTTTGTTTTGTTTTGTTTTCTGCCTCATCTGGGTTTCTGCTTGTAATGAGGACTTTATGCCCTTTCAAATAACAGAACTGAATCAAACTATTAATACATTCAGTGCATTAAGGTAACCTGAAATTACATTTTTCACTCTTTCTCTGCCTTGTCTATTTTTGGGCTAGAAAAGGGGATTTCCTTTTTGTCTTCATCTGTTACAATTTCTGTGTATTGGGCTCATGATTCCTTTCACTCTTTTCTCCGTCTCACATCTGACCATGGGCCACTGGTTCAAAAGCTCAGGGATACAGATTCCATTTTGTTGTGCCTGTTTTCTTGCTTTGCAGCTGCTGCTGCCGGACAGTGCTTGGCTTGTCCTCCCCTCCCGGGGCCTGCCCAGCTCTCAGCACAGCCTCTGTGCACTTCCCACCCTTCTCCTTTGCCAGCTGAGTCTCTTCCCTGCCTGACCATTGCTGGGAGCCCCAAAACTCACACACGTACCCACCATTATCTCTTGCAGTAATCCCTTGTGCTCCTTTTCCAAGGATTGCCAAACCCAATGCCGCCTATCCTGTCAAATCCCATGTGATGTTGCCCCAGGTGACATGGCTACAAACACTGCATACACTTATCCCACCCATCTGTGTGTTGCCAAGACTTGGAGAGGATTTTCAGCCCAACTATCATGTGCTGACATGATGCAGTGGAGATGGAAATGAAATCGTTCCGTGCGTTGTGCCATTCCCTCCCTGGGAATAAAGGTTCCCATGAGCTTTCCCAGCGTGGGTTCCAGCGGGCCCACGGCTGACGTGTGTGCTCTGGCTGCCAAGCTGGGAGCAATCTGATTGAGGAAGATTTCAGCCAGCCCCTGGCGGCAGGAGGTATTTATAGCCCCCAGGGCTGGCAGGGGCTGTGTGCGACCACGGGGTCCTGGTGCTGTGCTCTGTAAAGCAGAGGTTAAGGGGGCTTTGCCTTAGGAGCTTACAGCTGAGGAGCACTCCCCGGAGAGCCTGCAGCTACCTCTGCTAGAGCACTAGTGCCTGATGCACGTTTGGTGTTAGGGGATGGTGCTCCAAACTCACTGACCTTCACTTGTTTGCTCTTCTTTCCACCACCTCTATCTTCCCTGGCCTGTTCTAGATCTGTCTTTCAAAACCCAAACATCTGCAGCACAGAACAGCTGCCCAGGAACGGCAGGTGACAAGCTGACTGCTCTTTTTCCACTGGCCCCTTTGGTTTGTTGTTGCCTCAATTTTCCAAAACACCCCTACGCAACACATCTTCCACACACCTGTTGCATTGTGCTCTGTGAGCTGCGTGTAGGAGGAACTGGCTGTGTAACGTGTCACCTTGTGTGGCACAGGGAGCCTCCATGCTGGACTGGGGAGCCTGAGCACCCCAGGGGTTAAACTGAGCCATGTCACACAGCCATCAGCCCTTTGGCACATTTAGTTTTTTGGTTCACATTTTGGGTATGTATTTATCCATCCATACATGTATCTGCCGCTCACTGCTATAAGCGCATAAATACGTAGAATAGTCATAATTTGAACTGACATTTCTAAGTATACAGGAATTAAAAATCCCTACCACTGTGTTTAAAAGTTACATGTTGGTAGGACTGCAATAAAAGTTTAAGTGCCATTCAGTTGCCATAAAAAGTTTTTATCTAAAATTGAACCAGTGGATCACATACTGTGTATTTATATGGGGGCACCTGATTTCATTGTCAAAGCAGTTTAAATAGCGCTTGCTATTTCTGAAAAATATGAGTGATGATAATCCTGCTCTATTTTTAGGAATAATAATGTGTTTATCTTTTTTTGGTTCAGTTAGATGGATGCCATATGGAGAAGGAAGAATTACCAAGTCCTAGGCTGTTCTAGTCTGAGGGAACTGCAGTGAATAGTTTGAGGTTGTGCCATTTGCCAGTGCTGTTCTTTCTCTTCTGGAGGCCTTGTCCATTTTGGAATCTTTTTGTCTGCACCAGCTGTCTTCCCTCTTATCCCCTAGTGGAATTTCCCTAGTGAAAATTACTTTTCCAAGTTCAGCATTCTGGAGCAGCCATAGAAATGGATTTTAAGGGGAAAAAAGAAGTGGAGCAATCCACTCTAGTGGAAGGTGTCCCTGTCCCTGACAGAAGGGTTGGAACTGGATGGTGTTGATGGTCCCTTCCAACCCAAACCATTTTATGAGTCTAGGATTTTACTCTCTTAAGCAGCAGTCATTTGCAAGAACTCTGTTGAATCAGTTTAGTTGGATACCTCTTAAAGACTGCTAGTATTAAACTCTGATTTTATTTTTGCAAACTTAATGTGGGTAAAATTTGATGAGAAACAAATAACGTAGAGCTAACTAACTCTAAAACCAAACTTGAGAAATCTTTTCAATTTACCCAGGCATTTTTATCCAGGATATAGTTCTAGTTATTTCCAGGCTTATGTATTTAAATTTGCACTTTTTCACAACCTGATTCTCACCTGATGGAATAAACTCAGCGAATCTTGCCTTAGCCTGTGCTGAAATAGTAATTTGAGCAGACTTCCACGGTATTCAAGTAGTTAGTTTTCATTGAAATATTCTGGGGTTTTTATAAGTTACAACAGGAAGAGTAAAAACTATATTTGCACTGAAAAAAATGCATTTGAAAGTAGCTTAGAATAAGTGATACCTGCCAAACATTATGCCCTAGAAATCTGAAGAACTTTGATTTTCTTTGGGGAATAAAGTAGCCCTATGTAACTTCTTCTTCATGTACTGTTTTGTCAAGATCTTTCCCTTTTGTTTCTGCTCCTTTTCACAGGATGTATCAGAGAGAATTCATCCTGTGAGATTTATTGCCCTTTATTCCCTTGCCAAAGCTGTGGCTGCACCCAGGTAGTCTTCAGACTTCTACTGGCATGACTCACCTAAAATACACCCCTATATATAGCAGTCAGGAACGAGTTCCAAAACCAGTAAAACAAGCAAATTCAGGTTTCCTGTAGCTTCAGGTCTTACATTGTTTGCATCTCTGTCCTGGAATCTCTTCAGTTGTTCTCACACCTCTCCTTCTCCTTTCTGCTTTTGCCATGTGGGTAAATGACAGGCAAGCTTTAAAACCCACTGACTGGCTCCCAAAGGAATGGGCAACCCGAGTCCTCCCTGTCCCCAAAGTGCTGGGAGTGGCAGCTGGGACCTTCCGAAGGTGAGCCTGTTCCAGCCAGCAGTGCTGCTGCCTGTGTGTTTCAGTTTCCTGGCTCCAGCAGTGGAGCCATCACCCTTTTCCACAGGAATGGGAGAACATAGCCACCATCCATCTGTTTTCTCCTCAGGCACATCTGGCAGCCAAGGGAACAACCCTGAGTGTTGGTTACCAGGCTGCGTCTCTCCTAAGTGGGTCAATATCAGTGCTGAAAAGGAGCAAAAATTGATTTCTAATTTAAATTAGATGCACTTTGCCTTTTAAAAAGCAAACCAATTTAAATTCCAAATTATTAGAACTGTAATAAATCCCTAAGTTTTAAAAAAGCTCTGAAAATACTGTAGGTACAATACCATCATTTCATAGCTCGTTCTTGCTGTTGGAGGTGTAAGTTCTAGTCACCCATACCTGTAAATTGTACAACTGCTCAGTCCATGTATTTTGGGGTGTAACAAGTAGATCCTCCTTTATTCACTCCCTGGCAACTGAACATCACCAATTTGTCAATCAGAAAGGCCCAAAAGTTACTCAGCATTAACGGACTCTTCCATCCATTGAACCCTCAGGCACACAGGGCATAAACATTGCTTTGTTCAGTTCAGAACAGAACTATAATAAACCATAAAAACCCAGAAAGTTTGCATTCAGAGATGTCCATGAGTATAGATTTAGTGATGCCAAGATATAAACTTGATTTAAAACGGTAAGTAGGAAGGCAGACCATGGCTTAGAAACAGTAGTTGATACAATGTGGAGCTGTTTGCAAGAAGTGTTAATAGAGCAGGGATATTTTGTGTCTGGGTCCAATGGAACCCGTGGTCCTTCCGTTCCCCAGGAGTGACAAGTACTGTGGCCAAGCTGGTAAGTGAATAATTTAATTGTCCTTTTTAAAAGGGGAAGGGGTATTAAACCTAAGGTGGGGAACTACCTATGTTCTGGACATTAGAAAAATGTTCAACATTCATTCTAATTCCTTAGAAATTCAGTGAAAAAAAAATTCAGAAATTCATTTTCTATAGTGACCTGATGCATTTAGTAAGTGTTGTATACAGTTGTTTAGTGGACAACATTCTGCCACATTTCCAGGAGCTTGTTTTAATACACTCTTATTAATCTGTAAATGGACAGTTTTGAGTCAATTGTGTTAATACATTGCACCATTGTAATAATGAAAGGTGGGTGTTTAGTCTCGATTTTCACTTAAGGACTTCTCTGATTGTCTGCATGATCCCCCAGTGTGTCCAACCCTCACCCTCTGACTAGGCAGAGAGGAAAGGACTTTGCTGGGGTCACTGTGTAGGTGGGAGGTTATCCAGGAACATGGAAGTGCTACAGGAAATGGCTGAGGTTGTTGCATCTCTTGTCAGTATAAACAAGCTCCTCTTTGGGCGTGGAAGGACCCCACTGCTTGGGGTGGGGGTGCCAGTAAGGCATAAAATTAACTGTGCATTGTCTTTTAAGAGTCTGATAAAGCCAACCTGGCTCAGCTACCACCAAGGGATGGCAATCCCTTAATTCTACTGTATTGTAGAATTCTATTGTAGCTTTTCCATCCATATGCTGCGTTTTTATTAGTAACCTAAGCAGTGATTTTGTCACAATATCTCACTGCTGATCCTGAAAAGAAGTCCAGCAGGTGTTCAAACAAAGACAAACCTGAGAGGCAAATATGCTCAATACCCAGAGCTCTGCAGCACAGGCATAATCTGAAAACAAAGTTTTGCAGAGTTTTATCCTTCCAGAGATAAAGACATGGTGCTTGAAACCTGGGGGATTGTCCTTTGAGCGTAAAAAGAGGGACAGAAATCCAGCCACCCTCACAATTTTAAATCCGTCCTTTAAAATTGCTATCTGAGGCTGCTATCTGAGGTTTTTTTTCTGTTGGATCCTACTGTGAAGTGATGATACTGCATTTGCCCCATCACAGTTATTATCCTAGTCTATGGTATGTTGTGATATCATATAACTTCTGTGTAAGATCAAGCAGAAGGTCAGAGTGGACAGAAAAAAATCCAGCCAGAAAAAAATCCACATAGCTCTTGGCAGCACTGCTATGGAAACTCAGAAACACCCGTGGAATGCTTTTCTTCCTAACTTTGCTACACGAAAACAGCTCATGAAACCCAAGTTTGTAAATTCAATTGCTGAATATCTGCAAAATGCTCCTCCTTGTTGACAATCTTTGTATCAGAATTGTAAGAGCTCTTTTTCTTAGCTTTAAAGAGCTAAAAGAAAGCGGGTTTGCAGTGTAGTGTCAGTACTGGAGAGCTGTGTTTTCCTCTTGCTTGTTAACTTGACTTGCTCAGGGAATCTGGAACTCCCTTCCTGTTTCCCTCCAAGACCTTTAGTCACTTCCTGTCTCTAAATAAAAACCCCTTTCGTTTGTCCTTAATTGATGATAGATACTCTTCCAAGTACTCTGATAAAATCAGCCAAATTATATATAGACTTTTCCTACTTGTAGATGACCAAAAATCCCCATAGTTAGATACGTGCAAATTAGTTTCAGTGCTGTGTCAATGCTCAGAATTTTACAAATTTGTAAAGGTATCTTGTTGTGTTAGAGTATATTTTAATCGAATTTTACAAATCCATCTTCTTGTTTAACCAGGACATGCAAAAATGGCTAGTGAAATTATAAAGACTTTATTAAATCAAAATATTTTAATTTTCTACACATCCATCCTGATGCTGCTGTAACATCCCTCATATCACTGTAAGAAGGGCAGACTTTGAAATGTACACAGATGATTTGTGAATAGAACGGGCAAAATCTGAGGGGCACAGAATAATGGCTGAAGACCTCACAGGTTGTCAAGTGCTTATTCACCTGCTGGGCAATGTTTGTTTCCCTAGGGATAGCAGCGTTGCCGTCACTGTGTTTATAAAAATACTTTGCACATTCCTTTTAGTAATTTCTGGGAGAGATAGGGAATATTGGTGTCTTTGTACATTCTTGGGGAGAAAAAAAATCTTATGTGGAATTTCCTGTGCCTGAACTGAGGCTGGATTGGGTGCAGGGAAAGGCTCCTGGAGGAGCAAGGGAAAGGGTGACAGCACGGCCTCTCCAGCCTTGGCTTAGGAAAGCCAGGGCTGGATAAAGTGTGTTCTTAGAAATGAAAATTCAGAGAAAGAACAATTTAAATTTAAGGGAGAAGTGGCAAGGGGACTCTAATTTTTCATGGAATGTGGAAGTCAAGGGAGATCTCTAGTTATTTAGAAAACACGATACTTTAGAACGACCTTCCCAATAGAAAACCAGCAACAAATACTCAGTCAAGCCAGTTCATGCAAAGGATGCAATATATTTCAGGGAAAAGAGGACTCAGTGCTGGGGCCCCTCTGAGCCCCTCCATTCGTGTGTTGCCACCCTGTTTCTCAGACAGTGAGTGAAGCTGGAGATTGCCCCCCATTTCATGGCAGGGACTCTTCCCATCTCTGCATCCATGTCTGCATCCATTGCATCCATGTCTGCATCCATTGCATCCTGCATGGCAGAAGGGGAGTGACAGGAGAGCTGCTGATTGCCTTACCTTCTGGTGTCTCACTGAACGTGCAGCTGCCTGCTCCGAGTGTTTCCATGAACTAATCTCTTTGTACAGCCATATGTGGGAGAATAAATCATCTGTGGGTTAAAAACTCGTAATAATGTAGGGCTAATGTTAAATATAGCATTTATAAGGCCTTTTGGTCTTATTGTGGCAGCTGTGTGGGTGGAAATTGCATCCAAATAGACGCTATTTCAGTTAAATTAGGTGTTACCCTGAGGGCTTTGGCCAGTGTTCCATCTCTGAGCAGAAAGCTGGAGACCACACCAGAGTCTGACACAGAGGCAGGCGCCAAGTGTTCTCTCCCTCTCCTTTTGCCATTGCTCTTTCCTTTTTCCTTTCCTCCTCTTTCCATTTTTTCTTTCCCCTTTCCTTTCTCCTTTCCTTTTCCCTTTCATTTCCTCTTTTCTTTCATTTCCATTCTTTCCTGCAGAAGTTGCACAACAGACTTTAAAATACATACAGACTTTAAGAGATGATGGGATCTGCGCGGGGGGCTCCCTTTAACTAACACGGGTGGTTAAACAACTTCGTCTCTTCTGACAATGTCTCCTCTGTGGTTTTTTCCTGACACGGGAAGGCTTTTGCATCATGTTTTGGTTAAACTCCCATTCCCCTCGGAGGAAGGCTCTGACTGACTCCGCTTCCCCACGCAGGGGATGTGTCTGCCCACGGTGATGGGCACGATGTCCGAGCAGAAGGAGCGGGATCGGGATCGGGATCAGGACGGCAGTACGGAGGCGCCTGGGATGCCTCGGAACCCTCCGGCCACACGCAGGGTGACAGACCTCGGGTGTGGGCGGATGGGAGCCCCTCACGCTGCGTCCCCAGAGCGGAGCCATCCCCTTCTCTTTCGGAGGAGCGCTGGGGGCGTCTGGCCGCTCTTCCAACCCCACATACCCACACAGTGGCAGTGTTCCTGGCAGGGAAGGGCGGTGGATCCCAACGGGGGTGCCGTGCCCCCCCATCCCCTCCGTGTCCCCCGTCCCGTCCCTGCCCCCCATCCCCTCCGTGCCCCCCTCCCCGCACCGAACTTTACCCGAGTTGTGCGGCCGCGCCCGGCGGGCCCGCCCTCCTCATGCATATTCATGAAACGGCGCCCGGCAGTGCTCCCATTGGCTGCGGCGCTGCGGCGGGCGCTGCCATTGGCCCGCCTGTCATGTGGTCGCGCGGAGGCATCCGCAATTACACGGGAATGTTTTCCTAGAGATGTCAGCCTACAAAGGACACAATCTCTCTTCCTCAAATTCCGCCCCAAAATGTCCTTTCCCAACAGCTCTCCTGCCGCTAATACTTTTTTAGTAGATTCTCTCATCAGTGCGTGCAGGAGTGACAGTTTCTACTCCAACAGCGCCAGCATGTATATGCCACCTAGCACAGACATTGGGACGTATGGGATGCAAACCTGTGGACTCCTTCCGTCTCTGGCTAAGAGAGAAGTTAATCACCAAAATATGGGTATGAATGTACATCCTTATATACCTCAAGTAGACACTTGGACAGACCCGAACAGATCTTGTCGAATAGAGCAACCTGTTACACAGCAGGTCCCCACTTGTTCCTTCACTACAAATATTAAAGAAGAAAGCAATTGCTGCATGTATTCCGATAAGAGATCCAAACTCATTTCTGCAGACGTCCCTTCCTACCAGAGGCTGGTGTCTGAATCATGCCCCATTGAGAACCCCGAGGTTCCCGTCCCAGGATATTTTAGACTGAGCCAGACCTACGCCACTGGGAAAACCCAAGAGTACAATAATAGCCCTGAAACGAGTTCAACTGTAATGTTACAGTTAAACCCTCGCGGCAGCTCCAAACCGCAGATATCTGCTCAACTTCAGCTGGAAAAGAAAATGAATGAAAACCCGAACAACCAAGACAACACCGCTAAAGTCTCTCAAGTGGAAAGTCCCGAGCCCAAGTCCACGTTGCAAGAGGAACGGAGCTGTCTGCCTGAAGGCTCCGTGTCCAGCCCAGAAGTCCAGGAGAAGGAGAGTAAAGGTCTGTATTACCGAGTTTAAGCCGTGCCGTGGTGTAACTCCAACACGCCAGCACCATAAAGCACGCTCGAATATACTAACGAGCATCACAGCCATCACATTTAATGCTAAGGAGTATCGGGCTGCAGGTGCTGTCTCTGAAGATTTTGGCAGGCAAAAATGCTACACAAAATGGTCCAAAGATTTTCCGTAGAGATCTGCCTCTCCCGTGCACGCAGTCCGCCTCTGTGATGCGGGGAATACAGCCGTGTGCTCCCTAATGCGCTGCAACAGCCAAAAGCAGCCCCATACCTCTAAAAAAAGCAGGTCTGGAGGTTGTAAAATACGACCAGCTCAACTTTTCTCTCGTAGTATTTCGCCTTTTCTTTTTTTTTTCTTCACTGAGCCTTACTGCGGTTTGATTGCATTTAAAGTTAATTACGATCCTCTTAAAATAGGTGCAGAATAGGTGCTACAAGGCTGGGTAAAGTTCGAAACAAATGCACAATGAAAGCAGCAACCCGCTATCTGCCTGGTCCAAAGGTTGAATATTTCAATATGGTGCTTTAAATAACCTTGGATTGGTCTCCAAAAGTGCACCAGTATTTTGAAATGCTTTTGAAAGCTAAAGGCGGTGGTAATCTGATTTTATTTTCCCTCTAAAAGTGCAATAAAGCCTTTCTTTTGAACGGCGTGTATCGAAGAATCCCAAAACGGGAAATTTTCTCTTATCAAAATGTACTTTGCAACCTCTAGGTCGATTTTTACCCTGTGTGTGCATTGAGAATTGCTTTAACTGAATTGTATTTAGTAGCCCAGGTCTAGGTTTGTGTGGGGTAGATTTATTTCTGGTGGGGAAAAAAGAAAGCCTAAAAGGAAAATGAAAAAAAAAATCCGAGACAGGGTGGAAATTTCTAATATATCATTTTGGCTGGAAAAATGTGTATATCTCTTCATAGGTGTGCTTGTGTGATTCAGCTGATATGTGTGTGAATGCTGCTTCCAAATAGAGTGAGAGACTATTTTGTAAATGGACTATTTTGGTGGCAAGTGTCGTGGGAGCCCGAGGCGGCCATGGCGAGGCTAGACCCGTTAAGATGTGTTCATGGGGCGTATGGCAGGTTAAATATTGCTGAAATGTTAAACACCGGCCGAAAACTTGAGACACCCTTACTGGCAGGGGCAGGAGAGCGGGGCAGCCACAGAGCGGGGGGACGGGCGAGTACAGCCTGGCAGCAGGTCCCCTCCCTGTGCCCACACCTCACCCGAACGGTGTTTAATGCTCACATCCACCATATCTGCCAGACACTGCAGAGGAGGGGTCATGGCCAAGGGTACTCTAACAGCCTGAGGTATTTTTGATTTTATTTTTCTTCTTCTTTGATTTTGATAGAGGAAATCAAGTCTGATACTCCAACAAGCAATTGGCTAACTGCAAAGAGTGGCAGAAAGAAGAGGTGTCCTTATACTAAACACCAAACACTGGAATTAGAGAAAGAGTTCTTATTCAATATGTATCTCACTCGAGAGCGCCGTCTAGAGATCAGTAAGAGCGTAAACCTCACTGACAGGCAGGTCAAGATTTGGTTTCAAAACCGCAGAATGAAGCTCAAGAAGATGAGCAGGGAGAACCGAATCCGGGAACTGACCGCTAATCTGACCTTCTCTTAAACCCTAACCCCGGGGGGGGCACCAGTGAGGAGTGGGCACAGCACCGCCACTTGCTAAAAGCAGGAGAGACTCTGGCAAAACCCGGCATTTTCCAGTTTTGTTTTGTTTTGTTTTGTTTTGTTTTCTGATAGAATGTGACTCTTCGTCCTTCTTTTAGCGCTGCAAGTGAATATGTATTACTATGATGAGTATATATAAAATCTAGCACGTGTAATTTATTTTTGTTCTCATCGTAATGCAGGGTAACTATTATTGAATATTATCATTTGGTCTTAACTTATTGGAACTGTCGAACATCCAAGCAATGTGACTTTTTCATGTTTTTACTAACAAAATGGTATTTATGTGGGGCTGTTACACGGGCCATAACATTTTGAGTACGTTCAATACTTTCAGAAAAAGAGCGGGGGGAAACTGTGGGGGCGGGGGGAAAGAGAAGCACATTATAATGTAACTATTCTCGCAAATGAACTTAGAGATTGTCCTTCGTAAAATGGAATATTCCCTTCTTCTCCACTGTAGACATTTCCTTGTGGTGCATATGTGGAATAGTAGTCGTTCAGCAGCAAATTGTCCTTCTTGTGCATGTTCTGTTTGCATGTATAATGCAATAAACTCTGTAAACTACTGCGGTTCCTTTGGTTTTCTACGAATGTTTAAACCACAGATGCAGGTTGGTGTCCCGATCCCTCTCTATCAGCAGCTTTTTGGACTGGTGTACCTTCTTTACCATATTCTGGTCTTTGTGTGTGTCTGCCTGGTTTTCTTTCTTTTCCTCCATTTTTTTAACCTCCCCTTTTTTTTTTTTTTTTAGGGGTGGGGTGGAGACTGGGCCGGGAAATGATGTAAACCTAATTAATTTATAAATGCCTGTAAACAATTGATTAATTGAGAAAATGTTGTGTGATGTTCCCAGTCTGACAAACTGAATGAAAAAAAAAAAAAAAAGAGAAAGGCAAAAAGTGTTGTAAAATATTATGACCTAAACTGGACATCCTCATCCAATCAACTCGTAAATGGTAAGTGATAAAAAAATCTTTCTACTACAAGCTGTCAGGAATATGTGTGCCATTTTATTTGACTTTCGTATGTTGATCTAAAAAATATCAGTCACTGCGTTCTTACAATGTGTAGACTTTGATTTCATGTCTTTGCTAGCTAAAAAAACCCAACCAACCAAACAAAAACAAAACAAAAAAACCCACCCTCCAAAATACCCCAAACCTCCAAGAAACAACAAATGGAAAACTGGGTATAAGTAAATGTTAGGCAGCTCAGTTTTTTGGTCGGCTCAAGAGCTTTCAGAAGATGGTGGATGGAAAAATATTCCCTCAAAATATTCCCAACATCTGGCGAGGTTGGCTTTTCTGAGCAGAAATGCTCTCAAGCCTGCTTACAAAAGTAGACCAGTCTCTTCAGACCTACTTTTGTCACCCTGCACCGTTTCTGTTTGCTCAGAGCTCGTTTTATTTCGCGCAATTCCATTTTAGTAGCACACATCCAGCTAATGACGTTCACGACTCTTAACCCTTTCTGTACATAGCTGAAAAATGTTATTAGTAGGGCTCTGCGCTGGAAGATGAGGAAGGGCATGTGTGTGTAAGAACGGATGAATGCCCGTGTGAGCAGAAATACTAAGCAGAACTGCAAATGGCTTGCAAATGAACATGACTCCAAATTGAAGTGCAAATACTTGGGCATACTTTCACCTTCAAACTGGAAAAATAGAGTGGCTACTGTTTGCACTGAGAACCAGCTCGCTCACAATCAACACCCATTCCTCCCCTAAGCTGTTTCTAAATCTAGAAATTAAACGCAAGATAGTGCCAATGTTGTCCGACTTGATGACAGATACTTCTCATAATGCTGTTGGTGGCGTTCTGTTTGCTCTTTTGTCACTAATATTTAATTTAAGCCAATACTTACTCATACTCACGTTTACTCATAGGGCAGAGGTATATATATTCCTCAAACCAAGGCATAATCATTTTGAAGCTGCGAAAGCCGCAGGCACCCAGGTAGTTTGTGCTTGTCGTCGCTTCGAAAAGAGCAAAACGGTGCTCAACCCCCCCTCTGAATATTGCATACATTTGAACGGCCTTTTCTTTTCCTTTAAAGATACTCGCTACATCACAAAGAAGTTTCGGCAGTGGGAAGTAAATAGCTGACTCCATACCAAGTGTTTAATGTATATTAAAAAGAGACTCACTCTAATCTGCCTGCTTTACCAACTTGCATGTCTGAAGGGAGGGGCAATTCTTCGCCATACCACAAGCCCTGCTTCTAGACAACAATGTCAGAGAAGTTATAAAATCGCAGAAGAAAACACTAAGTCAGATGAAAAAGAAAAAATAGAAAAGGAAAGGAAAATGAAAAAAAAAGGAAGAAAAAAGAGAAGAAAACAACCTAAGAGAGTAATAAATCATTAAATAAACAGGAATTTCAGTCCCTTCCTCATAACGGCCCGCGAGTAGGAAGTGTTTTCCCAGCGCTGCTGTCCGTGCCCCCGGCGGGCTGTGCTGCCGGCTCGCTACTAACTCTCTGCGTTTCCTCCAGATCCCGACACAGTCACCATCTCTCGCCCAGGAGACCAAGCGTGGGCAGAAGACCATGGGTAATCCAGTTTTCAATACTAACCGGGCACCCTTTCGCTCGGGGCGGGAAAACCGCGCCGGGAGGAGTGGGGAGGGAAGGGATGGAAAAGAAAGCAAAGCGGGCAAAAAAATCTCACGTAGGCATTGAACGTGGCTCCCCCTGAACTAGGGGCGGAGGAGACAGCTCTGCCGGCGAGCGGGGGTGAGCCTGCCCGCCTGTGCGGCTCCTGCCCCTGCCCGCGGCCACCGCGCTGCCACTGCGGGGCCAGGCGGCCTCCTCGGAGCTGCCCTTGCCCGCGTCCCTCCCGGGCCGCACTGGGCACCATAAGGGGGACGATGATGGAGCTCTGTAGCCCCAAAAATCCGCAGATACAGGAGCATGTGTTCAGCCACACGTCAGTTGTGCTCGGAGACACAGGCTTTGCTGTTTCCATCCGTCCATTTTATTAGGGACACATTAATCTATAATCAAATACACCTCATAAAATTTTTATTGAAAGGCATAAAATCATTACAGAGGTCTTCCACCTGTTTTAAAAAAACACAATGGGCATCTCTTTTTAAAAATTTATCCTTTCTATGGAAACTTTCTGTCCGGGGGTGGGGGGAGCGGATAATAATACCCGCACATGCTCTGAAATATGGAAGTACCGCAATGTGCTTTTACTGTAACATTTTCCTGTTTTATGAGAAGTCGTTACAGTCCCAGCTTGCGATGGTTTGTTTTTACAGGCAAGAATCCCCCTTTCCCAGCGGGTTCCCTCAGCAGCTTGGAGTGTGATTAGCAAGCCAAGGCTGTTGGATTTATTTAAACACCCTGCCTCTCATTGATTAAGAAATGAATGGCAGAAATCACTCAAAAGAGGTGAAGAAATAGTCCGCACTCGCCACGGCCGTGGGCTGCCAGCACGGCCACGCCCGCCGCGCCCGGGGCAGGCAGGGCAGACAGACGGGCAGCGAAGGCGGGCAGGGCGGGCGGGCAACTAGGGCAGGCAGGCAGGCAGGCAAGCGGGCAGGGCAGGGCAGGGCGGGCAGGGCTGGCGGGCGAGCGGGCAGGGCGGGCGGCCCCGGCGCGGTGTGGGCGCGCAGGCGGTACCGCGCACTGTGCGGGGCCCTTGTTGATGATGATTTTTTTTTTTAATCACAGCAGCCCCAGTTTAGCGGATTGATTTACTCGCAGTATTGGTAAATATGATCACGTGGGCTCCGCAACCAATGGTTGAGGGTTGCAGTCTGCAAAATACTACGATTGTTCTCCGGGAGGGTATCATATACAGTTAACAGTGTAACCTTTTATATGACTAAGAGGGGAGCCTAAAATGTCGTCTAGTGGCACCATAAGTAACTATTATGTCGATTCTCTCATAGGCCATGAAAGCGAAGAAGTTTACGGGAGTAGATTTGTCCAGGGAGGTCACAGTGCGACCTCCAGGCCATCAGGTGTTGCAGAGAGTTCAGATTTTTCCTCTTGTAGCTTTGCACCAAAATCCACGGTGTTCTCCACCTCCTGGTCCGCGGTTCACTCTCAGCCGTCTGCGGCAATGACCGGGATCTACCACCCGTACATGCACCAGCCCCACTTAGGGGCAGCCGACGCTGGCCGCTACGTGCGCTCCTGGATTGAGCCCTTCCCGGGCTTCCCGGGCGGCGGCGGCGGAGGCAGCAGCAGCAGCGGCGGCTCCACGTCCAGCTCCGGCTCCTCCAACGGGCGCCACTACGGGATAAAGCCGGAGACGGGAGCAGCCGCCTCCTCGTCTTCCTCCTCCTCTTCCTCCTCCTCCAAAAGGACTGAGTGCTCCTCGTCTCGGGAGTCCCAGGGGATCGGTGTGCCCGAGTACACGTGCAGCTCCTTCCTCCAAGAGCCCCGGGAGAAAGCGGCTGCCGGCAGCTCCAAGGACGCTGCCGCTTGCAGCCACAACTCCAGCCCGAGCAGCGATCTGAAGGAGGAGAAACAGCAGCAACTTGACCCAAGTAAGTAAAAAAAAAAAAAAAAAAAAAAAAAGAAAGAAAACAAAACAAAGTAAATGAAAAACAAACCCCTAAAACTGTTTAAAATAGTCACTATTTGTAAGTATTTCATATGTTCAGTGAATTACATGGCTTTCAGAAAAGAACGGTCATGAAAATAGCAGGGTTTTAAACCTAGACTTGTGTATGGAAATCCATAGAAAACTTGTTAATGTGTTGAACTCAGTCAGAAGGATAGTCACACAATTTTATTTTAGCCATAATGGTTGGAGTTTTTTCAGTGAACTTAATATTCTGTGTTATATCCACAAATGATTAAAAAAATAAGCCCTTGATGGTAATTTTTTACTACAATACTTTCTCCGTGTATACTTCCCCAAACATCTTCTGCTTACTCATCTTCCAGAAGCAATTAATAGAAACTTTATATGTATGCCATCCATTTATTTTCAGTAGGTCAGCAATCTTTTTGGGTTTGCATAGTTACTGTACACACATTTTTCTATCAAGTGTTACAAGCCACCCATGACAGACAGAGAGACAGACAGACAGACAGGCGGATACACACATGCACTCATGCGCGCGCACACATACACACACAGAGCCCCACCCATCCACAGCCCCTGTCTGTGCTGTCTTCTTGAGCGCTCTTCTTTCTGCACTACTTTTTTGATGTGCCTTTCTTAGCTAACCCATTTTCTCCTCTTTACTCTTCAAGCAAATTCAGGAATAATGTCACAGCAAAGGCAGACAGAAGGAGTGGTGGAAAAGCACAAAAGTGGCAATACCCAGCACTCAAACCCAGCCACTGTGGCGGCTCTGCAGCCAGGACATTATTTGAGGGACTTTCCCACAAATTTCACGTGGTGTGCTTGTTTAGTCTGAGAAAGGTAAAGGGTTGAAAAGAAGAACGAAGGACTTGAAGCAGGCTTAGTTGGAGTGTTGTCTGTCCAATGTCTTACAGTATAGATTCAGTAATGACTGAGATGTCAATACCCTGAAATGTACATACATGAAAAAGAGTATTTTCAGGTAGGACAGTAATCAGTTTATTAAGAAGGAGTGCAAGGTATCAGACTTCAGGATGACTTTTTACCTATAGAGAAATTCTGACTTCATGGCAACACAGATTTGCTTAGGTTAGATTCCCTTCCTTATCCCTTGAGGATTTTCGTGGCAAAATGTATCGTAACAGCTTGATATTATTCACACCTCATTAACAATGACAGCATCATGGTCTCTTCATCTTACTCTCTCTCCATATGCCTGCCCCACCCTCTATGAAATAATGAAAAATAGAAGAACATGTAGCAGTATGACTATACAAGAATTAAAGCTCTTGTGTCTCAAAGTATGTCAGCATTTCTCTTTCATTAGTGATTCCTTAAACACGTTTCTCCTGTAGAAAATAGTTTCACTCCAACTATTTGTATTACATACTTTTTAGCTAAATTAACTCAGGCCGCATCCCTGGATATAAGTAAGGATGCAGTGGTAGCTTGACTTTGACATATAGAAATTATATTGAAAACCCATACAGAACACATGAAGGACAGTACGTAACTCTAAAACCCCTTTGCTTTTTCAGCTAAAAATCAGAAATACTGATCTCAAAAATCATCAAACAGAAATAAGAGGTTTCTTGTACAAAAAGTTATAAACAAAAACAGATGTGAAATTTTCAAAGTGATCAAAAATTGGTATTATCCCTTGTTTTCAGTACAGTGGAATGCACTCCTAGTACATATCTCTAATGTGGCAAGATCTACATTTCCAATTTTGTGATAAAATTAAATTGGAGTTACTCCAAAGGAAGTTAAATATTAATACATTCCCACCCCTGATTTTGCAAATGTCTCTCAACACTAATCTGTTGATGAAAGCAAATGCTGAAGTTCTTATAAATTGGTCTCTATTAATAGGTTTGAATACAGAAACTTAATATATAAAAAGAGCAATATTTAAAAAATATGGTTAATTTTTGTGTCCTTCAGCAAAATGTTAACTTTATACCTGGCAAAGTCTGATAAAAAATAATTATTCATAGCTTTCAATGTAAAACCAACTATACTAAAATTAAGGTTAATTATCTTTCATATATACATGGAAAGACAGTAGAATTTTTATTTTGATTGAAAAAAAGAACAAATTTTCTAAAAAATGTTGGTTTCATTTTTGCCCTACTATTGCCTCCTAAATTGTCTGCAGTCTTTATTCTTCATCTGGTAAATCTATGAGTCAGTGCAATTATGAATGGGGGAATATCTGAGAATTACATTGTTCAGTACAGGTTGGGACTGTGAGATGAAGCCTTTCAGAAGAAGTTAGAGAATTGAGAAAATCTAGAAAGAAACTTGATCCAATATACAGAGCTACTGTTTGCAGTCTTGACTATTTGTATGAAGTCTCAACTTCTATGCATCACAA
>JAWWMP010000116.1:4125149-4165022 GCA_035047865.1 Dendrocincla tyrannina
GGCCGCGCCCTCCGTGATTCACAGGGCGGAGTGCGGGTCCCGCAGCGGCGGCGGCAGCGCAGCCCGCGCCTCCCCCGCCCGCTGCCACCTCATTGTTCCGCCCGCTCCAGGCACCATGGACGAGCTCGACCAGTCGCCCCTGGTCTCCTCCTCCTCCTCCGGGCCAGCCCGGCCGCAGCAGCCGCAGTTTAACTACCAGTTCGTGCTCGACGACGAGAAGGAGGAGGAAGAAGAGGAGGAAGAGGAAGACGAGGACGAAGACTTCGACGAGCAGCTGGAAGTGATGGAGAGGAAGCCCGTGGCGGCTCCCGCCGCATCCCCGCAGGAGCGGTCGCCTCAGCTGCTGGACCTCGGCGGCCCCGCCGAGCCGCCCCGCCCCACCGCTCCGGAGCCGCCGCAGCCCGACTGGAGCCCCCGGGGAGCCGTGTCCTCCTCCTCCTCCTCCGCCACCACACCGTCCCCCGCGCAGGAGCAGCCCCCGGCCCCCGCCCGGCCCGCGCAGCCCCAGCCGCCCAAGCCCGAGCCCGCCGCCGCGCCCTGCCGAAGAGGGTCCTCGTCCGGCTCGGCTGGTGAGTGCCCCCGCCCCGGGGCCGGGCAGGGCGGTGGCCGGGCTGGGGCGCCTCCGCCCGAGCCGCTCCGCTCCTCGAGCCCCGCTGCCCCGCCGGGAGGTTCCCTTTGTCTGCCGGTCCTCCGCCGCCTCCTGCGGCATCGCTCCCTCCCCTCCACCGCGCTCGGGCGCGGCCTCTCTCCCCGCGGCCCCGCCGCAGCTCATGCGGGAGAAAGAGCTCCCCCTCCCCTTTCTTTTTTTCTTTTCTTTTTTTTTAATTGTAATTTCTTCTCTTTCCCTCCTCCTCCCCTCCCCTCTGTGTTATGCTAATGGCGGGAGGGGGAAGCGCCGCCCCGGGCCGCCGCTTCGCACATGGGCCGCCCGGGGGCGAGGCCCCGCCGCCGCCTGGCAACGGCCTGGGTGTGGGGGGAGTGGGGCCGAGCCGGGGGCACCGGCGGGACCGAGCCCGGGCACCGGCGATACCGTCCCGGCCCGAGGGCACCGCCCGCTCCGGCCGGCTCGCCGCATTGTCCCGCACACGGCTGCCCCCGGCCGGCCCGGCACTGCGGGCTTGGGGGTGGGAGCGCGGGGGAGGAGGGCAGCGCAGATACTTGTAATCTTACTCATGTTGAACGCGGCGCCCGCAGGGAGGGGCGAGGCGTGGGACTGCGGAGCGGCCGCCTGCCCCTCCACCTGGCCGGCACAGCCCCGCGTGGGCACGCCGCTGCCCGGCCGCGGACTGCGGGGCTGAACCCCGGACAGGGCACTCGTCAGCTGGGGAGGAATGTGTGGCAGCACAAAAGGCGCGCAGGCTGCTCGCTCCTATAGGTGTGGCAGCCCTGGAGAAGAATGCCAGCCCCGCGTCCTGGATGGCCACGGCTGTCACCTGGGCTTCTCCAAGGCGTCGCCCCGTAGTGCGGGGTACGGCGGAGTTCTGAGCTGTGTGGGGTGTGGTTGCCACCCCCTAACAATTCCTGGTGCTGCTGGAATGCCAGAGCCCTTCTGGCAAGGTCTAATCCAGGAGCTGACCCGCATGACTAATGCCTTGCATGCGGATTGCGAGTGTGCTTTGGCTCTGCTTCTGCTTAATTCACAGTGCAAGAGCTGACTTGAGGCCATTAAAACAGTGAGTATGGACAAATCCAAGTGCCTCGTGATTACAAGGGTGTGTGCTTGGCTTCATTGCTGTTGTGGCATTGGTATGTTGTAAAAATGCAGGATTTCAATAACATCATAGTATGAGGGGGCACGATACTCAAGATCTAGTCTAGAAAAGCATCTGGAACAATCATAAAAAAGGCCTGTTAAACCTGAATCTAGTTTTGTCGGGGAGTTTCAAAATGCATTTGATTTGCCTATGTCACAGACAGGATTTTGTGGTTAGTTGTGCTGTTGTCCTTCATAAAGCCTGTTTTTTTTGTTCCTCTGGAAGCTCTCTGTGCAGCAATATGCTGAGGAGATTAATTTTTTTTTTGTTTCCACCATTTGGAGGACAGATGATGACAAAAGCTTGCAACAGACTGAAGAGGAGGGATTCTTTGTGATGAGTGAACAGAATTTTTCTAGGCATGTTCTTTGAGTGGAGCTCTGGATGCTTTAAACAGAACTGAATGGAAGAAATAAGATCAACCAAATCGTGTTGCTTTGAAAAGTAGGGAGAAAAGTGTGTTTTCTGGTGGTGATTTATTTTTCTACTCTCTGACCCCTGATGGATAGGCAAAAAGAGCACAGTAATTCCAGAAATAGCTCCTGGTTGAAGTGGAGGAGACCTAACTGTGAGAACTGCGTGGTATAGCTGAGAAGTGGTATCAAAGAGTTACTTTAATTTGTCAGTGATGATTAATTTAGGGCTCTGAAGTGAGGACTGGCATCTGGGGGAGGCCTGGTTTCCAAAGACAAGGTGTTGTAATACAATGCTGATCTAATGATGAGTTGAAATATTAGAGGCTGTATACCTGAAACTCCTAGATGAGAGCAAGTTGTGGTGATAAAAGCATTGGCAGGTTATCTCATGGACACTTTAGCCCTCTCAGATGCAGGAGCATCCATTTAAACATCAAATATTTGTTAGTTTTGCATTTAGCAGTTGGTGTTAAAACTGTGTGGGACAAAATATTTGGCTTGGCTTCAAGTGAGTTCCCTTTGAGTCCTGTTGGGAAATTGGCAAAATGAATTTTCTACCTGCAACTGGTGGCAGGATGACCATGGCAGGAACAGCCACGTGGCCCGCATGGCTCCCCCTCTGCAGAGTTATGCTTTCATTTACTTGGAGCTTTGAGAATAGTAGGGCTTCTTTGATCTGCAACAATTGGCCCTGCTGCTGCTTTTTGTCAGTGTAACAATAGCAAAAGCGTACTGCCTACTTGATGGGCCATTAAAATGTATTTTATATATATACATGGGTGTGTTTTTAAAAAGAAAACCTTTGTAACTGCTATTCGTTACACACTTAGGAGTATTCAGTATCGTTACAAGAGGCTGGGCCATAATTATATGCGGTGCAAGTCCCTGGCAGGGTAACAGCAGCCTGCCTTCTGAAGGGCTAATATTAATATTTGCAGGAGAGGAAAACAAGCAGGAGCACTGCAGTGAGACTGGGGCTCTCCTGAATGCTGTCTGGGGTTTTGGTGCTTGCTGTTTTGTGGGTACCAACACCTACAGCTCCTCTAGAGAGATTACTACTTAAATATTTTGATTACTTGAATTTACAGACAGTGCAAAGAAATGTCAATTTGAGGTAGTTGTGCATAGTCAAAGCAATGCCCCCCCCTTTTTTTTGGATTGCTGCCCAAAGTGAGAATAACCAATGTACTATGATGAGTAGATACCACTTTCCTCCTTCAAGCCCTAGATCCTGCAGCACTGGATCCTGCTTTTATAGGGAGGTCATACATCACTTTGCTGGAAGAGACTGTTGTGTTTGGAAGTTAAACTGCACTTACAAGAAGCTGTATACAAAAGCCACCAGCCTGGCCCTAGGCCAGCATGCAGAGAGAATAAAGATGTTGCCTTGTGTCTCACTTGCCTGCACTGACCTCGGTTAAATAAACATGCAAATGTTGTGAAGGGCCATTTTATTAATTAGTCTTGGGTTTCCATACTCTTTCTTCAATTCCCCCATGTTGAGGAGAGGTTTCAGGAAGGGTTTGCTTACGTGCCAGACTGTGTCAGGCTGAGGTCAGCAGAGACGCCTGGAGCTGTCCTGTGCCCTGGCCAAGCTGAGCGCAGCTGCAGGAGGTGCTGGCTAAATGCAGTCATCTATACCTGCTTCTGCTCACCCCACAGTGAACCTTTTCCCCTGCAGATCCTGTCACTTGCATTTTAGACAAATTCTAGTGCAGTGCATCCGCTCCTCAGATTTTTTCTGGTGTGCTGCTGTGTGTGCATGGACTCCTACAGAGGAGCTGTGTGGATTTTAAGGACATGATGCAGCATGACTTGGAAAAAAACATAGCTGTCCTTGGATACTACTACTGGTGACTTTCATCTGCACCTTCATTGATTAAAATACGTTCCTACTCATCTTCAATGTTTCTCTGAGGTGCAAGACCCCTTCTCTTCCCAAATATAGTCAGTAACGCTCTAAAGGAGGTGGTCATAAGCTGGATTATCTAAGAAAGAATGTGACTTTTTTTATTTTTTTAAATTTTATTAGAAGGAGGAGAGTAATCAGTACTGGTAGAGTAAAGCCGGTATCTTCATTGTCGTGTTTTGTGTTCCCATCTAGGTAAGTTCAGCTGGGGATGAAATCAGTTACTCAGTTTGATTCATTTTCATGCGCAGTGTCTTGCAGTGGGCTCATTTCTGTAACTGAGCTGGTGTAAGAGTTTCAGAAGCCAAACAGCTCTTTTTTCTGTTAACCAGAAGTGCGTGCAAGGACAGTCCTGCCAAGTTTATGGTACGTTTGCGCTGTGTGTGTAGCCCTTGACTTGCTTTCCAGGATGAAACCACACAGCTTTCACCTCCCCTATAATGATGTAGCCCTCAGGGACGTTTGGAATTGCACTGGGAGTTTTCCCCTTGGAGATGAAATCCTACAAACCACAAGTTAGGAGACTGTGAAGAACCATAGTTTGTCCTTTCCCCCTTCCTCCCTGTCTGTAGGTAAGGAAATTTGGAGCACAGCAATGGAGTGACCCCATAGTCAAGTCCCCCTTGTATCCCCACTGGTGACTGTGGAAGGTCTCTCTCATCTCTCAGATAAGCACAGACAGCAGCCCCTATGGAAGTCAAGGAGAGCATTCAGGCTTCCCAATTAGTGGTTTGCTCCTGACTGGTGGTACAAAGTTCTGGCAAAGTGGATGTTGTTTTTGCTTTTCCTTCCTCTTCCTCCAGAATGCTGAGGGTTTTGGCGAGCCCTCAGCCCGGGAGCCTGGCTATAGCAGGAGGCATGCAGGCATCCCTGTAAACTCTGGGGAGCAGTGTTCCCATGCTGCTTGAATTCTGGGGGGGCGGTTGGTGCGAGCCCCACAGTTCTGAGGGGGTCGGGAGGCTTTGTCTGCCTGTTTCCATGTCCATTCTGCCACACCCAGCTGCTTGACAGCTCTCATGCATCTGTCTTTGTGTGCTGGGAAGGAACAAAGGGTGCTTAGCCTTAAACCTCAGGCATGTCTCGGTGTGCTGGAGTTGTTTCTTTATTTTCTGTTAATATTTTGAAAGATGCTTTTTTATTTTTTGTGCTGGCAGGTTTCTATAGTAACTGTGAAACTCAGATACAAGAACTAGCAATGCAGAGTTCAATCTGAAAATGTCCTTCAGGTTCCAGATAGTTTGGAAGCAAGGGAATACTTCTCTGTCTTTTGTTGGCTAGAAACTGTAAAGCAACATATAGCTCACAGGTAAATTGTCTTGAGAGATTCAGAAATGTCTATGCATGAAGTAGGAGGAAAATTGTGTAACTATCAATCTGCATTAGAAATGAAAGAAAAAAATAAAGCCAAGTAAAAATAGTGAACTGTGAGGCCTCAGCAGAACATGAAATGTTTCCATGCAGGCTTTTTTAAAAAAAAATCTTAGTTTATGATCTAAAATAGAAATTGCTCCTGTTATGCTTTGGGAACACTGCATAATGATTTCTATTTGTTCTCCAGTCTCAGTTTTTTGGGAGCATGGGACAGCAGCACTAAGATCCCTGAGCTCCAGCTGAATGGCACGCGTTTGGTGGAGAGCTTTTTAACTGGACTTTCTATCAGTAAGAACTGTTACAATAGCAGTGAAGTAATGGGCTTATTAATATTCACAAAGTCTGAGAAAATAAAGTTATCTCAGTGTTTTTATCTTTCAAGTGGAAATAGTCAATCTGCTGCCAACTGGAACTGTCATAGTAGGAAGATTTTAAATTAGATTAGATTTTAAGGTTCTAAATTACTACTTTCCCCCATGGCTTTTAGTGTGTTTGTCTCTGTTGCTTTCTGCTGTATACAGAAGGAATACTTTTAGTTTTCTTTCCCCCCACCCTCATGCAGAAGTGTTTGGAATACCAGTTGGACCCTCCCTGGTGTTACTGGGATCCTGCGTTGTGTCTGAGGAAATGCTGTCAACTTCTACTTGCAGCTTTTTAGTGAACAGGGCAATCATGTCATCAACTTCATCAGCTAGGAAGAATATATGGTAATTAGGGTGTCTTTAATAAGACACAAGGCTGAGATAAATATAAACTTTTCTGTTGCCAGTTAAAAATTTTGTCAGTCTGTCAAAATCCTCCTGCTTTTCTACCGTATCCCTGGTTTGTGACAGTTTTCGTGAACTTTGCTGTCCCCTCTTTTCTGACAGGAGATAAAATTCCTCAGTGCCTGTGATAAGGAATCCAGTGCCAAGGAAAACAGATGAAAGAGCAGGTGTGAGGCATTCAAAAGCAGGCTGTAGCTGCGGAACAGAAAGGAAGGAGCAAGTAGAAAAATGGCAGTGGGAGAGAGGTGGCTTCTTTTGTGGCCTTCAGCCAGAGTGTTTTAAACCCAAGTTGTCTTTAAAAGATCGCGCTGGTTGGTAAGAAAATCAGCTTTGCCCTGTATATGTGTTGTCTTAAATGACGCAAAAGTGGGTTTGCAAAACCTGTGTGGATCAAAATGTATTGCAGTGCTGGTTGGTCACAAGGACATCAGGACACTGAAGCTTTGCACTGCTTTATCTCTTCCATTAGAAGATATTCTGTACCAATGGCTATAATGAATCCATGTTTTCCCTCACTTGAGATGATTTCTTATGCACCAATTTGTTTTTGTTTTCCAGACTGTAGGCTCTTGTGTCAGAGGCTTGTCACACAAGGTAATATGTTGGGAAGAGATGCCAAAAGAAATCTAGCATCTCTTCTCTATTCTTCAAAGATTAATTTAGCTAATAAACACATTCTTCTGCAATGATAAGGTTGCTAATCTAAATACTGCATAATTTGTTTAATTGTGGGGAAAGCAGGGAAAAATTCCATCTGCACAAATCAGTGAAATGGAATCTTATGATTGGTATAATCTCTAAAATTAAATTGGATCATGTCTGCATAATGATAGGATTTGCATGGTTCTTTAGCCCTCCTGCTTTTGAATAAGTTCTGATGTAATTATTATATTTTTCTGCTTTGTGCCACTGCCAGAGCCCAAATTGCTGTTTGTTACTTCAATGTATGGTAAAGAGTCTGGGTCTTAAGAGTTATTTAGTTTTTAGAGGAGTTATCTAGTATATTTTTGGTTACAAATACTGCCAAAGGCTGAACACTTGGCTGCAAAGCTGTGTCTGGCTGGACACATGTGTTTGCACTTGGCTAGAGTGTTTCTTTCTGCTTCTTTTGAATCAAATACATTGAAAGAGTACAAACTGGTGACTGGAAATGCTGAATCTGGCAATGTTCACAGCTGAGAGAGCTCTAAATGAATTTTAAGCTTTGCCCTGAATTCCACCTGATTTGGATTTTAAATCCAGCTGTGACTGAGGTGGGTGTTTGGGCTGTGAGCAGTTGGAGTTGACTGTGGCCACCTGACATCAATAATGGGAGGCCCTGCCACCACCTGATGGCAATTTGGGTAATAAAGCAGGGTTTGTGATTGGCCAGGGGGTGCACTTGGAGAAGGCCCAGGTCACCTGGGACACCTGGGCTGTGCTGTGCTCCTCACTCCTCCCTGGCCTTGGATCCTGCTCAGAAGCCCAAAAGTTTTCTCTTGGTTCCTCAGAGGATTTAACTCTCCTGCTGATGAGCCCCTGTGGATTGCAGAATGGTATAGGTATGTGCATCCTGTTTCTGGGAATTTCTGTTCTATACTTGGTATGAGAACGGTGAAAAGTTTCTTTGGAGCTGAGCTGTGAGACTTTTCCTCTGTTTGTTTGGGTTTAATAACAAAGCACTGTCCCTGCTTGGAGCAGATGCAGGGGCACTCCCATGGCTGAGGGGCTTTTAGTAGGAAGTGGCTTCACAGAACCATCCTCTGGAACGTTCTTTGGATCCTGGCCATGGTGTCACTGAACAAAATGGTGCAGGGCTGAGGTGAGGCTTGTACTTGTGACTGCAGTGTTTAGTGGCCTTTTAAAAAGCCCCTCGGAGTGGGATCTTGCTTTGGCAGTCTGTGGATTGTAATGGAGGGTGTTGTGATAGAGCAGATTTAACTTCTCTTGCTGCTGGTGGCCCTTGGGGATTGCAGGGGAGTGGTGCTGCCTTTCTTCTCAAAGAATAGCTGATCAAAAGGAGAAGAAGTGGCACATCCTTACCTCTGCCACTGCTTTACAGGCTCTGCATTGCTGGCAGTTCGCCTCCAGTGGAGGCTTTTTCAAAGAGGAAAAGCTGCAAATTGTACCAGGAAAAAATGAGATTGAGAGAAACAAACCCCCACCTTGCCTCAACCAGGTTGGTTATAAATTCTGCTTAGACAACAGGAAAGCATGTCCTGCTGAAGCCCTGTGCCTGCACAAACAGGCTGCTTAAAGCAGCAAGCATTGTTCAAAATGCTTGTTTTGAACTTTCTTGTTTCAAATAACATGAAATGAGAAGTCTGCTGTGCAGTCCAGGTGATTCCACTTGCAGTAATTTCCATGAGGGCCTGCAATGACCTACAGCTGCTCTTGTTACCAAGCAAAAGTCTGGGATCCTTTGGTGATCCCAGGTGTGATTCCCTCAAGATAGTAAAAATGGAGTTCCTTTTCCTCCTTCAACAGAATCTTCATCTTGTGTAGCAGCCTGTACACTTTGCTCTAGGATTTCCAAGTATTTTACAGTTGGAGTTGCCTATACTGGAAACTTCTCTTTATAAACTATAACTAAAATGAGCCAAATGAGAGAAGCTAATTATTGGCTATGGCTCTGCAGCCTGATCTAGTGATGTGAGAAGATGCTATTAATAGTTAATGTTTTTAATCTTGAACAGCTTAAATATTTGGTGAAATCCCGAATTTAGAACAATGGCATCATAACAGGAGATGATTTAAATGGAGTTTGTGTAGGCAGCTGCTTTTCTCAGGAAATTCTTGTGAAGCTGTGTGCCCTTGTTCTGTACTGCAGTCAGAAATTAGGCATCCCAGAACTTGAAATAATTAAATTTAACTTCTAAACCACCACGAGTGTCACAAACAGCCTGAGATTAGAAATGCTGACTCAGGAACAACTTGGTGCATTGAGGAAAGAAACAGTTTCTCTTTCATATCTGCCCAGAGGGGTTGCTGTGAGTGGAACTTCTACAGGACGTGTGAGTCATATTACAGATGCCATTCCTCAGAATATTAATTTTACCCTGTTTTCTTTTATTGTTAAATATTTATGTTAATGGGAGAGGCCCTTCACAATCAGTGTCCCACTGTGGTCGGTCTGTAAGATAAAGCAGTCCCTGTCTTGTTAGTCAGGGAACTTGCTCATTGCCTGAACATGCAAAAGTGAAGTGGATTCTGAAAGACTCCATTCTTGCCAGTTTTGTTTTACATTTTCCAGCAAACTAATCCAGGAAATGGGTTTTATGCTCTGGAGGCTGAAACTGCCATCCAGCAGCCTAATGCTGTCTCCTGCCAAAGCTCAGCTTTTGGGCATCAGGTGAAGTTTGCTCAGGGTTTTTATGTCTCAATGCTGAGCTCATACATAAAATGAAGGAGAGCAGCAGAACAATAAACCCAGTTGAGCACAGTCCTGCTGCTGATGGTTGGTGGGAGCAGATGGAAGGGAACATCACTTGCACAGATCCAGTGAGGAGAGATGGAAGTCCCTGGCTGAGTTCTTATTTTCTGATTGAAGTTCTTATTTCTGACTGAAGTCCTGCTTTCCTTTGGCAAGTATGTTTTGTGGGAAGGCAAAAAAGAAAAAAAAAAAAAGGCTATTTTCTCACAAATTGCTTTTCTCGGAATTGTCAGTTTACTTCTTCTTAATGTTAAACGTTCCCCTCTTTTTTTTTTTTTGGAAATCTTTGCAGCAAAATTTCACTTCATTTGTTGTCTGGGAGATTTCCCTCCATTTATTCCTCTACTTTTTATCTGAAACTTTGATATTTAAATGTAAAGTTTTATGCTTGTAATATCAGCATCTTAATGCTAGTGGACATTCAGCAAAAGTTAAAATTAGAGCTTTACATTACACTTCTTTGTCATCCTGGAGTCAGGGGGGTTTTATTTTTGAACAAAACTGAAATTTGATTCTTGTTGGGGGACCTTATGTTTTAGCTGAAACCAAAATACAGAGTTTTAAAGTGGGGGGTTCATACTATTGAAAGAAGAAGCTACAGGGTTATTTGTGGGTGGTCTTTTGAGGGGAATATTTGCTTTGCACAGTGTTTCTGTTTAAAAATAGGAATGCAGTCAGACAGGTTGAGTCTATCAAATTTCTATAAAGACCATCGATTGGAGTGCTCAGTAACTAATATCAGGTGATACCACTCATAAATAAGAGGTCAGCCTTTCTCTTAACTGCAGTGCTGAAAGGACATTACTGGCCTGCATCATTATGGATTTTTGGCAGATGAAATTGGGAGAAAAGACTTTTTTTCCTGAAGGTTGTATTCATTTTGAGCTCTCATTATTCTGTATTTCATGAAACAAATCTGTCTTCTGATGAAAGCATTAATTGAGCAGCTCATATTTCTGGAGGAGAATTTTAGTTATGATTTATAAAAACTGAAGATTTAGATTTTTTTATGTGTCTTTGGGTGAAACTTTGGTGGAGAGAAGGCTCATTTTGTAGGTCAATTTAAGTGTTTTAAATATCCTCCTTTGCTTGACAATAATCTTGCTTAGAGCTTGATGTATTCTGAAGGTTCTTTTTCCTGATTCTTGTAGTAGTGTGCTACTTGTTTGTGTGGTTTTGTCCCCTGACTTTTGCCATTGAGATGCAAATAGGAAAAGCCACCTTCAGTGGTGTATCCTGGACATGCTCTGTCTACCCACAGAGCTGTGTTTCTGGAAGGTTTCTGCCTCTAGCCTGGGAGGGGAGCATTCTTCAGTGCACATGCCACTGCCATTCTTTTCACCATGTCATTCGAATTCCAGCCTGAAGAGAGTGATGGGTCAGTTCACATCCATGCTGATGTGGGAGTTGGCCTGCTTCATTTTCCCTGCATGCCTGGAGGTGTTCCACAGAACCACAGCAGGAAAAAGGCCTTGTATCTCTTCATCCAGCAGGAAAAATGCCATTTTGAGGTGGGTGGAGGGGAGAGTGGGTGGTTCTCCTTGGCTGCTTAGGAAATACTGCTTTTATGTAATCTCTTCTCACACTCCAGCCCTGTGTGGAAAATAAAGTTTGGGTGTGGACGTAATATCCTGCCATTAAGAGAACCTGGGAATGCAGGGGCCGCCACAGCCATTGTATGATTCTGGGTTGAGTAAATGGAAGCCAGACCTGAGAAGGACTGTGGGCACTGTGCTGTCTTCATGGAGCACTGAAAAATGACAGCCCATGCTCCTGAAACCAGTGCTCCTCACCAGAAACCAAAACCTCTCTCTGGGCTTGCAAAGTGCTCAGATGTTACATTCAGAATTTTTGGTTGAGGTCGCAGTTGGCTTTTGGGCAGGAAGGGAGCTGCTCCTTCAGGGACTGCTTGTGCATTTTCCTCTTTGCCTCCTCAGCCCAGTAGGCTCTGTTGTCTTTCTTGGCCCTTCTTTTCTTTCTCCATTTTGGGCACCTCCACTCCATTGGCTTGTTTTTGGTTCCCTGTGAGCCCCTTTTCTGTTGTGCTGTCAGTCTCTATCTTCAGGTATGGCAGCAGGATCAGTGCCCAGTGCACCCTTGGAGGGACGCGGAGATGCTCTTGCTTGGTCCTGGCAGAATGCTGAGGGGAAAAAGGAGAGCATGCTGCTGCTTGCTGAAACCCTAAGGCTTTCTACCCTAAAACTTAGGCTCAGCAGTGACCCTTGGTGTTCCAGGCACACTGAAGGAAAACCTGTGTTACTGCTAAAAGCCTCATTTAAGGGAAGCAGAGCAGTTCTCAGGACTGGTTAGTCCACACTGCACTCACTGAGCCCCTTGTTTTGCCCTCCAAACCAGTGACTTGCCAGCTTGCCCTGTGGGACAGTTGGCCCCTTGGGAGCGGCCTCCATGTGGGAAAGATCCCAGTGCTCCAGGGCACATGGAGTGGAGTCCTCCTTGGATAAAGGGCCCGTGGTGGCTCCTGGCACCACAGGGCTGAGCGTTGCAGTTCTTGGTGTCATGTATTGATCAGTTGTCCTCCAGTGGGGCTTTTGTCCTTAAAAGTGTTAGCACTGCTGAGCTGTGGCACTGCTTTCATGTGCTCTAAATTTGGAATTGAGGTTTCTCTCTGTGTGGTCCTTAATTGAAAAGTGTAATTTTTAGAGAGATGAACAGAAATCCCTTTGGTCCAGCAGGAGTTGAGGGAGCTTCTAAATAGCCAGTCCTACACTCTAGTTTTATTACTGCTTTCTGTTGTCTTCAAGTGATGTTTGTAACCCACAAAATACAGCAAGTTAACAATGTTCTGTGAAATAAAACCAGCCAACTGTCGGTTGTGACAGGAAATGCAGGTCTGAGGAGACTTGGTTTTTGCAAAACTGCTGGTGGGATTAACTTGAGTAAGCCAGGCAGGTCATGAGTGTCTGCAAGTGGCTTTGGTTCTGCACAAAGCTGTGGTTCAGTGCCAAAACCAGCTTACCTCAAAGCCTTGCCTCACTGGGTCATTATGTATGTGCTGCTGCATCTACCATGTTTCTCACTTCTTGCCTTCCATATTTTAAACTCAGTTGTTTCTACTATTCTTTGCTTTTAATTAAAAAAACAAAAAAAAACAAAAAAAAAACAACAAAACAAAAAAACCCCCAACAAACTAAAACAAACAAAGAAACCCCACACCCTCTTTTCTGGTTCTTGATTTTGTCCACACAAATAGCAAAAGTGTACTGAATTAAAAATCTTATTTTAAATGCTTTAATATAATCTTGTGCTCTGCCTTAATTTGAAAACCTTATGTGCTTTTCAGGATGAAATATATTTACCTAAATGTTAGTATTTTTATATTAGTGTAAAGCAACCAGGCCATGACAGACCTGGGAAAAATACTGCTGCTGATGCAGGAATACAGAGGTCTGGTTCTGCTTTGCCTGGTTCCTCATGATGGCTGGTGCTGCTGCTTTGAGTGGAAATTGGAGAGCTGGGTTTGTCTTGTGAGATATTAGGCTTAAAACAAACTCAGCAAAGCCACCTTGGCTCCTTGGATCATGCCAGAGGTTTAAAAATAATGCTTGTCTGTGTATAAAACAAGGAAAATAAAGGTACAAAGTAAATAGTCCTTTACTGTTCCCAGTTTGCCCAGTATGGGCATGCCTGCAAGCGCTCTGTTTGTGAGGGGTGGGGGGCTTCAAGGCTTATTTAGTCCTTGTAAGTTTGCACAGTTTGGTTGAGTCTCCTTGGGCTGCTGCTCTCACCCTCTGGCCCCCTGAGCTGGGGAAGGACAGCGTGTCACTGCTAGTGCCAGGGGAGCTGCTCAGCTCTGGGCAGGTTTGCAGGATGAAAAGAACAAGTGGTGTATCCTCTCTGAGGCTGGTCGTGGTTTGGAGGGCGAGATCCCTCAGCACGGATCGCCAGGGCTCTCTCCCAAATCACTCAGCCCTCGGGGTGCTCCCCGGCTCTCTGTGGGTGTTGGCTCTGGATCTGCTTGGTTTTCTGGGGACTGACTCTTCGTGTGCTCTCTCCCTCTTCACCCTGCCCTTTACTTCTGCTGAGGTTATTTGTTTTTTTTTCAGATGAGACCCTTTTTGCTCTTCCTGCTACACCTGCGCCTCTGATGCCCTCCTCTGCAGGCAAGTTCTTTCTGCTCCCCTTTGTCTGACACTTTCTGCCTCTCTGAGCTCATTAACCCTTTCCCTCCAGTCTGCCTTGACTAGAAGACAGCATGGGTCCAAGAATAGCCGCTGTCACATTTCTCAGTTCTGACTTTGCAGATGATCTGCTCCAGATTTTAATAAGCATTCATTTCTTGACATGGCAAAGTGTTTGATAAAGAATATACAGCCATCTGTGAATTCTTGGACCCTTGATGTAGGAGAGAAGTTGATATTGTTAACACATAGAGCATAGTTGCTTTACTGATTTAGCAGAAAGATTTAATCCATAGTAACTTTCTGCAGCATTTTATAGAAGTAAAATTTGTACCTGTAGTATTTATTTAGTGCTCTTTGCTTGGTACACTGTCCACCAAATTCCCATTTAAAAGAAGTGTCCAAAAAGACTTTGCTGGCACACATATTTATGCCCAAGATATACAGGTCCTCTCTCTCTGTCTCCCCTTGCCACCCTCCTGCTCTAACTTTGTTAATATTGCCCTCTGTACTTGTCTGGCATCTTCAGCTTTACTGAGATCTCTGTGCTGCATAGAGTTGCTGCTCCTCAAGCTCTTCTGCTCAAAGTGAAATAGAGTAGCTTTAACTGATCCTGTGTATTCGTGGCTCGTAGTATCCATGGTAGAACTTGGAAGAGCCCCTTAGTAACTAAAATCACCTGAACCTGTCTTGAAAGTTTGCATTGACTAAAGAGCACTTGCATTCTCTGACTTTCCTTTCTGTCACAGACAAAGTTCTGGACTTGCAGGAGCAGCCAGGTAGCACTAAGTCGCTTGGGCAAGAGGATTTCACTGCAGTCCTGCTTGATGCTGCTCCTTCTCTTCCCTCCTTCTCTCCTCTCTCAGCTGAGCCCTTTAAAGAGCACACAGCCTTTGATACCCTCTCAGATGGATTACCTGCAAGAGGCACGTACAAAGAAAGTTCAAGCGAGGTTTATAAGGAAGCTATGAAAAATGCCAGAAATCCCTTTCTTGCAGAGGGCAATGACAAAGACATTTCAGAGGGGAAATACTCAGAACCCCCATTTGCTAAAGCAGAAGCAGCCATTTTATCTCCTGCTAAAGAAGAAACACAGCTAGAGGGCCCTAAAGAATCACCTAACCTGGAGAAAACGCCTGCACAGCCCCTGAAAACATCTCCAGAAACTCCTCAAGATTTGTTTGAGAGAAAGGAGGAAGATCTCTTCTATAACAAAGACATGTACAGTGGTGGTGGTGATCGTGGCGAGAAAGGGGTGCTGAAGGAAGACCCTCTTAAGAGGGAAGAATATGCAGATTTCAAACCATTTGAGCCAATATGGGAAGTAAAAGGTGCTAGTCATGGACTGAGCAGCGTGAGGGAGGATGTTGGAAGTAAGATAGATGCCAAACTGGAGAGCAGTTTGGATGACAAATATGGTGTGGGGAAGCTGAATGTGCAGAAGGATTATGAAAGAGAGAGTGAGGGCAGTGCTGAAGATCCTTCTTTCCCAACTACCCCAGAAGCTGTAAAAGAACCTTCACAGACTTACATCACTTGTACTAAATTTGACTCCTCTCCAAGTCCTGATGGTAACAAAGGCAAATCTCTGTCTCCGCTGGAGGAAGGCACTTCAGAAAATAGAACCGATGACGAGAAAAAAATTGCAGAAATGAAGGCTCAGGCGAGCCCAGAGCAGGGTAACTTTAGCACTGGAGTGGTGGGCAGGCAGGAGGGGCAGGGGGCTGCCGCTGCCAAGGCAGAGAGCGGGGCAGCAGTGCCACCCGAGGCGGCAGCAGCCATGCCTGAGGGGCTCACTCCTGACCTGGTGCAGGAGGCCTACGAGAGCGAGATGCACGATGCAGCGGGCACAAAGCTGGCCTACGAGACCAAGATTGACCTGGTGCAGACCTCCGAGGTGGCACAGGACACCCTGAAGCCCGTGGCACAGGTCTGCCCCTCCTTCGAAGGGGCCGAGGCCGCTCCCTCTCCAATCCTGCCAGACATCGTGATGGAGGCCCCGCTGGGCACTGGGGCCACTGCCGCTGCGGCCGAGCCTTCTGCTGTGCAGCTGGAAGCTTCCCCCCTTGAAACCTTTATTCCCACTGCCAAGTATGAGAATGTCAAAGGAGAGGCTGAGAAGCCTCCCGTGTACCAGGAGGCGGTGAATGTACCTCTGACACAGCCCCAAGAAGCAAAGGAGGCGTCAGCATTTAAACAGCCTGCTCGTGAGAGCGGCACCAGCCCTGAAGATCTGGAGACTCCTTATATATCCATTGCATGTGACTTGATTAAGGGAACAAAGGTGTCTGGTGAAGCTGCTGCTCCGTCCTTCCCAGAGTACTCAAAGACACCGATAACAGAATGCATTCCTCAGGATGTGCCGGAACATGAGGAACTGGAGGCAGAACTGTCACCACAGTTTGGAAAATCTGACCTGTTTACTAGCCAGGCAATAGCTGACTTTGCTGAGGAAATGAGTGAAGAGCCATCTCTCATCCTAAAGAGTAAATCCACTGAGAGTATTGCAACTGATGAGGAACATGAGGAAGGACTGGTGAGTTCAGTAGCTGCTGCAGGCAAGCCTTACCTGGAGTCATTCCAACCCCAGCTGGACTCCTCCAAAACTGTTGCTGCTCTACCATCTGAGCCAATAGCTACAAAGATAGCCAAGGCAGAGAAGATCCCTCTTCAGATGGAAGAGCTGGATGCTTTGGCTTATTCAGCTGATGTGTCTGTTGCTATGGAACCAAAAACAGGAGATGACAAAGCTCTCTCACCCATGGACTCTTCCCCAGTCTCAGTGGAAGACGACTTTGTGATGTTGGCTCACCCTAAAACCTCTCCTGAATTCGTGACAGAAGCTGCTGGCAGAGACATAATGCACAAAGATGAAGAGATCAGTAAGGTGATCCAAGGTGAGAAGAGGCAGCAGCCTTGCCCAGAGCTGCCCTGTGACCTGTCTATGAAGAATGTAGAAGTAAAAGCTGAGGAAGATGCCAATGCCTTGAAAAAGTCCTTGGAGGCTGTGGACAGAGAAGTGCCTGAAGTACCCACGATGTCCTTACTGGCCGCAGATACCTCACCTTTACCTGCTGGCAAAGAGATAGTCAGTGTAGGAAAACCGGGAGCTTTTGAGAAGGAACCTGAGAAAGAAGCTGCTTCTGTTAAAGAAAAGAAAAAACCTACTGCTGTATTTTCAGCCAAGCTGACTAAATCTTCAGGTAATCTGTGTATGCTGTCTTGCAGTTTGCTAATCTGCATAATTCTTTAGCTAAACTTAAGCATGTCGTAACTTGCTCTTTTTAAGTTGCTTTCTGTAAACTTCTGTCAGTAGGCCGAGGGTAACAGGAAATGTTAGTGCCTGCACTTATACTTTTTCCATATTCTGATTGCTTTAGTACCTTTTTTCTGTTTACCAGGGATGGACTCCTGTCTCCAGTTTTCTCCTTCAGTTCTCCTGCTCGGGGTCTGTTGCTGCAGAAATAAGTGTCACTGTCTGCAGGCACTGGGTGGCTTCCCAAATCTGACTGGGATAGTGAGCCATGGATGGTGTCTGCTGTGTGCACGGGATTTGAAGAGGCACTTTTTTCTCTCCTCTAACAGTGCAGGCATCACACTTGGGAAAATAACCCTTCTGCTCCTGGACATGCCTGGAACCTGGCAAAGAGCCTGTCTTAGATCAAGGCCAGTGGTTTAAAACTAGTGCATGTGAGGGAGCTTAATATTCAGGTTACTAAAAAAGTGGCCATTAGGAATCCTGCAAACACTAAAATTGGTGTATACACAGCACGGGTATTAACTTCTGTTTCTCTTTAAGGTTGGGCTGGCACTTCATTGTAGTTTATTTATCTTATGTGTGGTTACAGTAGCAGGAAGGTGAAGGAAGAGTAAGACCATTGCCATGTTGCCTTTTGTTCTCTACACTGAACATGCAGGGAGATTTCAGCTCTTGTAAACTGAGGGAGTGCTTTGTTTGGTGATATCTCAGCACTACTCTTACTTAAGCCTTGACCAGAACCAGTCACACTAACAAACAGCTACTGCCAAAGCACTGTTTGGTGCTCTGAACTGAAACCCAGGAGCTGGGTTGACTGGGCAGCAGTGCTGTGTTTGTGCAGTAGCTGCAGGCTGTGAAACAGAATCATGGGATATCCTGAGGTGGAAGGGAGTGACAGGTATGTTGAGGAGAATGCCAGCGTTGATGCAAATGAAACAGGGTTTGGAAATTAAGGTACAAATGTTGTATAAATGTTGTATTTCTGTTCACCTTTGCATGAGAATTGCTACTTCTGTTTCACACAGGTAGGCAGAAAGGAGAATTTTGCTTTTCCCTTGGGGCGGAATTTCAGTGCTGCTAAAACACTGTGTGTGTTCTGTAAAGTCTCCTCTCCTTTCACTCAAGACTTCCAGCAGATAATACTGTCTGGAAAAGAGCTGCTGTGTATCTTGGACTTCATGTCAAGTGGTTAATTGCTTAGAGCTCAGACTACTTTTAAAAAGAGAAAAAAAAAAAGAAAACACCAACCCCAAACTACTTAGTACAAAGTTTTTGTGTTAGTTCTTTTAACAGGAGACCTTTGCACAGGGGTCTTTAATCATGGTATGGGTGTAGCAGACTGGGGGTGGCAAATCACTGCCCTGGGAAGGAAGATTATTCCCTTGGGTCTGAGTGGAACACAACTGCTGCTCTTCTGAGTGTGGGAAGCTGCCAGAGAAGCTGCACAAACCCATCTGCAAGAGCAGGAGGGAGTTTGAATGTCCTTTCTCCATCTGGTGGCTCAGTAGTGGAATGGGGCACAAATCTGTCAGTGCTGGTGTGAGCTGGGCTGGAACTGCAGTCTGTCAGGGTTGTGTTCACTCTGTAAAGCAGCTGCAGTTTTAATTTTTGACATGCTGTGTTGTTTGGGAAGAAAAATTTTATCTTTTTTCTTTATTCTGGAGGACCATTTGCTTGAAGCTAAATAGATGCGAATACCAGCTCAAAAAGGTGCCATTTCTTCTAGATTTTTCTCTATGGTGCTGTTTATTTTTTTTGCTCACTTCTGCTGTGTTCCAGAATACAGAACTAGACTTCTGAGACAAGCCATGGGCAACATGAGTTGTGTGCTTTGAATACCACACTGCTTAGGCACAGTTTTAGAGTATCCTTGGGGGACAGCTCATCAACAGGCCAAGTGCATCTGTGCATGTGCTTGACCTTCTGAGTTTACCCTTGTTGTGTGGGGTTTTTTTGTGTTCCCATCAGTGGAACTGAAATAGATTTTACTGGGCTTTAAGACTTCTGGAATTCAGCTGGTGGGATTGTGTGACTGATGCTTGTTAAAGCGTTAATCTGAGCTGCCTTACTGGTGCACTTAAACACAACATCTTTAACACTCATCAGTGCTTTTTTTTGAGGAATAACCTAAATGCCAGTGTGTTGTGACTTGCTCCAGGGGACTGCAGTGAGCTAACAGGGACTCTGAAAAGGTTGCAGGTATTTGTTAAACTTCACCACTCCAGTAAAGCAAGTGTAAAGCTTTGAACAGCCTTTGAGTAGAGGGAGGTTGTTTAGTGCTGGGTAACCTGTTTTATGGTATGAGACCACGGGAACCTTCTGCTTCAGAGCTGCACAGATTTAAGAAACACTTGAAACCAAAAAAACCCAATAAATTCAGGACTGTAGGTAACTGTAAAGAAATCCCTCTCCTTGTAACAATTGGGAACAACTTCAATGGGGAAACAACCCCTGTAACAGCAGCAATTCCTGCTGTCCTGGGTACAGTGATACTTTTTTCAAACTTGTATTTCTCACTACCTGCTCTGTTTGGCTTTGAGCTGCTTTACTGGTTCCCTCCCCAGAGCTCAAAAATCCCCATTTCGGAGCTCTGTCAACACCTATTAAGATGTGACTCGAGAGCGGATGGTCCCTGTTGGTTCTGGTGCTGCAGCTCCCAGTCCTGCCAGCAGATGTGACAGCGGGACGGGGCCGCAGGCACTGCTGAGCAGGCATGATTTGAGCCCAGCTCTCCAGGAGAGGGCTGTAATGCCATCTAGTGTTTGTCACCGGGCTGGAACCTGAGCTCCTGGCACCGCTGGGACAGCAAGGAACCCATCCCAGGTTTGGGTGAAATGAACTCTGGCAATCCCTTGAACAGTCTGAGACTTGAAAACTGAATATACACATTACACATCCCAGCCCTTCTGTTGCACAGGCTTTAATCTCTCATAAGAGATCATTCGTTCCCCCAGATTGGCCGGAAAACTTTGTGTTCCATAAACCTGTTTTTTGATTGAAGGGATGGGGAAGATTTCACATTTTTGATATTTATAGTATTGAATCACAAACTTGGAATGTCTGACCATAACAAAGCTGTGTACTAAAATGTAGAGTGGCAGTTTAAATCTCTCAGTATCTCACTGAGCATTACAATATTTGGCAATAATGGTGAGAGCTTTGCTATCAAATCACTCGGTTTGCCAGGGCACCCTTGTTCATGGTGTGACCATCAGCTCTGTAGGCATTCCTTTCACATTAAATCTAAATGCTTTATTTGTTTTCCTTACAGGCACTCAGAAATGCAGCTCATTACTAAAATTTTACATTTCCTGCATTTTCTTGAAGGGGCAAGTGCAAAAGTGAAGTCCAAGTGGGAAATGTACTTTCAGAGGGTGGTATTAATGCTGACTCTTTCCCTGTTAATCCCAAAACACTAGGGCAGAAATAAACTATTTCCTGTGGTGCTGGAACAGCAAACAAGGTCATTGCAGTTGTGTGAAGCTTAAAGGATGTTAGAAATTCTGCCTGACTCCATCTGTACTCATTTGGGTCATTTCTCATAGTTACTGTGTTGGTAGATGGGAAAGGTTTTCTTTGGTTTTGTTGTTTTTCCCTGGAGGAAAAATACCTTGGAATGCCTAGAGTTTCTTTCAGAAGCAGATCAGTAAAATTCCATTCAATTCAACATAAAATCTTGATGTAATTTAATCTCATTGTATTCTTAGATTCTAGTCTTCTCTGCAATCAGGTAAATAATAATAAACGGAGGCTTTTGTTCCAGGGGGGATAATTTGCAGAGGAGTAGGAAGAATGAGGGAAAAACAAACCACCAAATGGAGTTTTTCTGAAGGAAAGACTAGACTTGGAGCTCTTGTGACCCATGTTGAGAGGCAAAGACTTTTTGTGTAGCTGAGGCTGCTGCCAGAGCAAGGCCTGTGGGAGTTCCCTGCAGAATGACAGAATTGTGGAGGAAAGGGAGCAGTGGAGCAAGTTCCGACTTTCCCAGGAACATGGACAGGCACCAGTATGGAGTGAGAGCAGAAGGAGGTCCTATCCAGACTGCCCCACTGGGGGAAAGGCAAAAGTGCTGGTGTCACTCCCCCTGCCCAGGGTGATTTAGAGTCAGTGTGGAGAGTGAGTAGAGTACTCACCCTGCCGTGAGCTGCCCCTTGGCTCGTGGGGTGTTCCCTGGAACCTGTTCAGAATTGATTGTGTCTGAGTTGTCTGGGTGAGCCGATAAAAGCACCTCTTAAAGTTAAAGCAGCTTGGTGCTGGGCAGGCTTTTCTTGTTTCAGTGGTGTGGAATTTCCCTTATGAAACACTAAAACTCTCACAGAAGTTTGGCAGAGCTGGTGCTCACTTTGCGTATAGAATAGGGTCACATCTGCCTGAAATGGGAGATGTGGGTTTCATTTTGGGTATCACTTGCACGGAGTGGTGAGAGTGCACATGGAGAATGCCAAGAGTAAGGAGGAGGGTCTGGAGGGCAGGGAGGAATTCCCGGGGTGGGGGGAGTGAGAGGCTCCCTGGAGATGGGAGCAATGGGAATGGTGTCTGTGTTGTGTTGTGATTGCTGCCACTCCGCTCTGGCCACCACAAAATGTCTGCTGAGGGATAGTTGCATAAGTGCACTATTTTAAGTGTAAAGAATATGAAATGAAGAGGCTTTAATTGTTTAGCCTTACAAATTTGGCAATTAGTGACAAGTCCTTTGAAAGCATCATGTCTGTCTAATTAAGTGGCAGTGTAAATGCAGAAGGAGGCCTGCAGATTCTGGTGGTTTCCAGTTCAGCTCAGACAGAAGCAGATTTTTCAGACTTGTTTTGTACTCTTTTTTTTGTGCAGTGCAACTTTTCCCATCTACTTGCACTGTGATGTTTGAATCACAGTTTGAAGGACTGCCCAGGTCCTTCCTGTAGCACGGGTTTGGATTTACCTGTTGAAATTGTGGCTGAAATACACATCTTTGCATAAGTCAAAAACAGATGTAAATGGTCTTGCTGTCAAAGGAGGCCTTACATTTACATAGCAACAGAAGCAAAACACATGGCTTTGAGGTAACTTTGTGGTAATCTTTCTCAGTGTAAGACTTTTTAATGAAAAATAAAACTGTCTATTTAAGGTCTGAATTAGGATCTCTAGCCCACCTGGCCTACAGTATTTTTGTGGAAATGTGGGAATGCCCTTTTCTAGTTCTTCAGAAAATGTTTTATCCAATTTTTAGGAGGTTTTGGAGCAGCACTGGGGAGGTTTTAGCATTTGATTGTCAGCCCCAGATCTTAAGAAGAGACTCCAAAGTGGGGTTTTTTCTCAGCAGGGATGGAAACAAAATGACAGCATGATTCTCACAGCTCTTCTCTTTCAGATTTCTAGTTCATTCTGTGTCTGTGCAATATGTTACTCTGTATATGTTGTTAGTGTAAACTCTCAGGTTCCTGTTTTTATTTAAATGAAGGGAACATTCGTTGTCGGGTCAGCAGCTGCCAGCAGAGAATGCTGATGGAAAAATGAAAAAGAGGAAGCTGTTTGGTTGTGGGAATTAGGTAAAGGGCTGGAGAGCTGCTTCTCCAGGCGCCATTAACGTGAATAAATAGGGCTGAGCAGTTCCTGAGGGCTAACGACACCAGCAGAAAGACGAATTGTGTTCTCCGTGCGCCTCTCGCTTTTGTTCGGGCACAGAAAGGGTCCTTTCTGTTTCGCTCGCCGCTCGCTGTTGAAAGGCGAGGTGTGACAGAGCTGCCTCTGTGGGCCTGCCAGGCCCTCAGACCTTTGTTCGGAGCCCCGGGGGAGGCCGTACATCTGGGAGCTGTGCGAACGCCCTTTGCCGCTGCTGGCAAAGCGATCCGCTTGCAGCCCGTCTGGTGGCCGCGTTTAGCCGCGCTGCCCAAGCCGCGCAGGGCGGCCGGGCTGTGCTGGGCGGCGTTGCCGAGCCGTGCCGGGCTGGGCTGGGCTGTGGCAGCCGGTGCCAGCACTGCGTCAGCTCCACACCCCGTCAGCTGACCCGCTGCTGCAGCACCGGTGCAGCACCACTGCAGACTGCCGGGGAAGCCCATGGTGCCCAGCCCGCGCTCCGCCGCCCGCCGCAGCGCTGCCCTTGGAATGCAGCACTGAGAGAGAACCCCGGCTGCAGGGCACTTCGCGCGAGTGGAGGGAGACATGGACAGTCAGCTGAGCGCATGGAAGGATAAGGGTATTTATTCTTGCGCCTTTTTTTCTGCCTTGGCTTTAGCAACTGCCCTTTGTAGCACGTATTTGATGGTGAAACAGATCTTTGTGCGAGATGGTGAGAACTGCAAAAGCAGTCGGTTAAAATGGGGAGAAACAAGCGTTGCAGAAGAATAAATAATTGAAATTGGTGAAGCAGCTCGAGTGACACTGCAGATCTTTTTCAGCCCTAGAGCATGTTAATGAACAGCTTGTTTGGGAGTGCGCAGCACAAACAGCGGCACGGCCAGATCGAGTCTGTGCTCCCTGGAAATTTCTAGATTATTAGTAATTTGTCAATACCGGCCTTTAACTGAAAAAACCCACGGCGTCTGCAGGTCATGATTTAATTTTTTTTAAGGGGGGAAATCGCCTGCAGACTGTGGGGGTGGGGGGGAGAGTCTGTTCAAAATACTCTGTTTGAAATCTACCCTTAATCACGTTTGCTTTGGGTTTTACATAATTCTGGTGAATTCGAGGTGAAACTGTCTGATCTGTCGGGATTTACAGCCCTAATATCAAATTGTTTGAGGTAAATAAGTAGCTAACCTTAAATTAGTATGGTGCTGACCTTTGTTCCTGTAAGAACCAATGGGAGATCTCCGGTGTAAATCTCTGTGGATCATTACATTAGTGCTCAGTGTGTTAGAGTTTAAGCCTTATTTGAATACATAATCTTCATACTTTATCAACAGGACAAGCTTGAAAAAAAATTAATCATCTCTAGATACTTAAATTTATCTCTTTAAAGGGCCCTGTTGTGCTTGGTGCCTATGAAGTTTTCCTCTTTTTTTTATAACTGTTGTTCAAAATCTGGTTGGTTGTGGTTTTTTCCACTTGGATAAAATTGCCAGCTCAAATCCATAGAATGCTCTAGCAGAACCTAAATATACATTAAAAAAAATACTTTGCCTATGCAAAGTAAGCCTCTCAAAGTTTAATCTTACATAAAAGGGCTGTAAAATATTAGGAAAAAATTTTCTGCAGCGTTCAGTAATATGGTGGTGTGTGTAAGTAGTTTAAATGTTCAACATTTCATACATCAGGCCTGAAATTCTTGAGGTTGGGAAGGGAAAAAAAAAAAGGAAAAAGAAAGGGGTGAGGTCAGAAGGTTTTTGTGAAAATTGAAAGGCAGGTTCCCTTTGGGTTTTGAGGCCCAATTTTCAGGTTTCTTTGCAACCAGCCGAGCAGGGTTGGTTGTCTGTCCCTCACTGCCACGGAAAGCAGACATTTCCAACCCTGGGGTTTGAGGCCTTGGGAATAATGGAGTCTTTTTTGGTTTAAAAGCCATGAGTTGCCCATCCTGAGCGTGGCCGAGCGTGGCACCCCTGGTGGGGTGGGGGATACACTGCCCAGGGTGAGGCCAGTACTGTGGGGGCTGCTTGGCAACATGTAGAGCTGGGCAGGGTGTGATGGAACATCAGGGAATGCACCCAGAAACCCTGACCCCGTCCTGCCTGTGTGTTTTGTGCCAGTAAAACTGCTGCAAGCAGTTTTAAAATCCCCCTCCTCGTTTTTACACCCCCTTAGGCAGAGGAAGCTTGTTTTTGTGCCTGTTTCTCCCTCCAGGGAAGCCCCTACAGCCTTGAGGTTTAATTCTGATTTAACGTGTAGAGATGAGGTCTAGAAGAAAATGGAAGCAGACACGAAGGTTTGGGGGGAAGGAGAAGAGCCTGGTTCCCCTCCTACTGCAGCTGCTGGAGCCTGGCTTAGTGTGGGTTTTTTTGTTTAGAACAAGATGAAGATGCCATGTTTCATGTTCCTCCTTCCTTAGGTCAGGCTCCAGTAGCATGGAAAATGATGGGTAAAGTTCAGGGACTGATTGCATTATTCATCGTGCCCCAAAATAAATATAGAGGCAAATATTGCAACATGCTTCTTGCAGTGCTAAAACATGATGTAGAAAAAATAATCAAATCTTAGAGAAGAGCTGAAAGTGTGGTTCATAGCTGGACTTTGCAGCTGAAGCATGACTTCCTAATGAATATAATCCTAAATTCAGATAGGTGTGGTGTAGTTGAGGAACCAGCATAATGCAAGTGGTGCAACCTGTGGCATTGATTAATACCTGTGGTATTGATCATCCAGATAGGCACGATGAAATAGATTACCCTGGGGGTGGCATGACTTTTATTTTTAGCTCTTTAAAGACAGGCCCTATAGAGTAATTGGTACTAAAATGTAATATTTTTTTAAATGTAATTTGTAATGATTTCAATGAATTGTGAGGCTTTAATGGCTGAATATTGCTAGTGGTGGGATGAACGCAGCGGTACTTCCAGGCTCTCCGAGAATTCATATTTGTGAAGTAATGTGCTGAAAATCTGCCTGAATTCAGTTCAGCTTTGTTAAATGAAGGCAAGGATTGCATAGCCTTGTGCAGCTCTTGGTATTTTTAATTTTTTTTGTGAATAATCAGGGCTTTGGACTGGTTTTACCCAGTCCAGTGTACCCAGTTGGTGCACTGTACACACAGACACGAGTATATGGTTAAGTAGAAATGAAAGAAAAAATCCTCTTTGGCGCATTAGTAATTGCCAGATTGTATTTGGAAATTTTTTGTGAGAATCTGATTGTGTCAGACTGTGAAACCTCTATTTTCTTGTTCGGGATTGTGGGGCAGATGTGCCATGTCTGGAATGTGTGTGATGCAGCCTTGTCCCATGACCTCCGGGATGCATCCCGCTGGACGTGCTGCCCCGGGCATGTCTGTGGGAGGACAGGGAAGGCTCTGTCGGGGGCACTGGGCACCACGTGCTGGGCACCACGGGCAGTCATGTGGGACCACCCAGTCCCACCAGATGAGGGCAATTTGGGTGTTTCTGACTGGTGAGGAGACACTCAAGGACCAAACTGGCTCCTGGCATGTCTGAGGAAGGCAAAGGGGGGCTCCAGTTTTGTGGGCCAGTCTCTGCTCCTTTTAGGACATAAGAGGGATGTTAAATAATCGTTCTGGTGGAGGAAGCCTTGAAAATGTGACCACCCCAGAGTGCTGGGGATGCTCTCCCTGGACACAGTGGCCACTTGCTGGTGGGTGGCTTCTCCTGGGGGCCAGGGCTCGGATACTCTGCACGGAGGAAGCCCTGAAGGTCACGTTGTGTGTGGATATGATTTAGTGTAGCTGAAAAAGCCTTCTCTGAGCAGGAGTTAGACCAATTTGTGCTCAAGTTCTGGGGTTTGCTGTGTGTTTTCTCCCCAGCAAAATGTGCTGGGTGACAGATGTGACACTGCACTGAAAGCTCCTGTTCTCGGCTCTTGTGCCCATTGTGTGTTCTCGAACTGCCCGGCAAAGGCTGTGCCCTGTGCACTGTTACCAGCAGCACATAAAGGGCCTGTGCTTACCTTCCAGCTGACAGAAAGGTCCCAGTGTGGCGTTGTAAATCACGCAGTGTGTTCTGTCCCCGCTGACACAGGCAGCCTTTCTCGGGCTGCACAGAGGGTACAGAGGGGCTGTTGATGCAGCAGCTGCGCTCCTGCCCTGGCAGGGCCCGGCCCCCGCCGGGCGGCCCCTGCGTTTGGGACGGCTGCCTTTGGGATGGCTGGCGGAGCTTGCGTAGCAGGAAGAGGAAAGGCCGGGCCCGAGCTGTGCCAGAGCCCGGCGCTGCAGCACGCTCAGCATGGAGGCCAAAATGGGTCAGTGCCTTTTCCTTTTCTCTCCGGGACACCTGCACGCCGCTCCTAGTGCTCGGCTCTGCCTTGCTCTTCCGAAAACGGGAGGTGCTTGCTCGCTTCAGGGTTGTTTTTAAAAGAGGATTATCATGCTAAAGATATCAGACATCTTGTTTTTGCCGTCAAAACCACAGTGAATTCGGTTGTAAGTTAAATATCCGAAAGGAAAGGCTTTAAAAAATACGGTGAAAATGCTTTGGCAGCACTTGCTTTCAAAGCAAAATGTAACTGGATGAGCTGTGCATGTAAGGCACGGATGGAGCAGCACTATTTTTAGACGTGCCAAGTGCCAGTTCGTGCTTACCAAATGTAGGCAGCTGTTCTTGGGGTAGGATAGGCCTGGGGTACGGGCATTACATGCAGGAGATTGCTCTGCAGATTGTAGAAAACAAAGCAGTTTCCATAAGGGAAGATACTGCAGGGCTGTTCCTCGGAACTGGTTTGGGGGTTTTGTGTTTGTGGTTTTCTTTTTTCCCATCTGCTGTGAATATCTCGGGTGTAAATTAAAGCCAGAAAGCTGCTTCTAGTAATGCTTTAAATCTTTTGCTTTAGAAAAAATTGCAAGTACCTGTTTCTCATCAATAGGAGAATATAAATTACTGGCACTGTGTGTTTTCTTGGACTGCAGAATTATAAAGCAGTTATTTAGTGACTTAAAACACTGAATTTCCTTTGAGGAATTTACAATGAAACCAGATCCATATGTCATTAAGCCGAGGCTCGTTTGCTCTTTCTCCAAATGGAGTGGAGATGGAATGAGGAAAAATGCTCCGTGTGCAGCTTCCCTCTGGTCTGGGAGCTCCTGGCTTGGGGATTTTTCTTATTGATTACTGCGAACAAAGGACTTGATGGGTTGCTAAAGGCCATTTGGCATTTGCTGTGTTCTTCAATTTCAGCAGTCTGCCTTTGTTTCTCTATCCCGGAACCTGTCACAGGATGAATTGCTCTCTCTGCATTCCTTATAAGTGCTATAATGCATTAATACGAGGAATGAGTGATTTTCTGTGGAGCAGGAAGAGCCCACTGCCAGTGGAAAGACTTTAAAGAGGAGGGAGTCTCGTTTCCAGAACCGCTGCTGCTGCAAACAGGAGCAGGGCTCAACCTCTGTCACCTGATACAGGGGCGGCTCCCAAATTCATGTGTGGATGCTCAAATTGCAGCATTTAAAAATAAACACAGTTTCGATGTTTGCAGCAGATGCTCTGAAAGAAATTAGTTTCTTGCATGAGTTAGGAGCACAAAATCCACCAACTGTTCTTGGCAAGCCCGGTTTTGAAGGTCTCACCCAAGAGGGCTGCTTGCAGTTCAGTTTGGGTTTACAGGTTACCATGACTTTTAGGTCACTCTCCCAGTTTTTTGATAAACTCCTTTTACAGGCTCGACTTGCTTAATGCAGGTTGTAGAGAGACACTAATGGGCACTTCTGAAACTAGAAGAAAGTCCAAGAAAATGTTAATGGGCTGGGCTGGAGTTGGAGGAGGGCTTGGATTGGTGGTGCAGGGTCTATCTCTCCCCCCATATGTTTGTGCTGTCACGTGGTGGCCACTGCAGGGCCTGATGTGGCTCCTGGGTTTGTGGGATGGCTTTGGCACAGCACAGAAAGCCAGGCTGGAGGGAAGGAGTGCAATGGATGGTGGTGGAGGGGGTGGGGTGGCTGTTCTTCCCACGGCAGTGCTGGTTTGGGATACGCTGGTGGTGGTTGTGCAACTCTGACCTGGCTCTCTCTGGAGGGCTGCAGGGAATTGCTACTGAAATGTGAGCTAAATACTTGAGTGAAATAACTTTGCATGATGAAAACGGTGGGTTTAGGTTGCTGCCCGCGATTGTCCTCTTTCCTGCCCTTCGGTGCAGTTTCCCAACGGGAATAGTGGGAAAGGACTTGTGTGAACACACACCACAGCCCCCGTGGCTTTGGCACGTGGTACCTACCAAGAGGTTACGCAGGCTTTGCCCTGTATTGGGCTGCCAAGTGCTGAATGTTGGTGCGTTACTGTCCTTTCAACCTGCAAGAAATAAGTCAAATTTCACTTTCTATTTTTTTTTTACAGTCATTCAGAGAAAGTTCAGAACAAATTGTGATACATTAGTTTACAGTTAATTTTGGTGATGTTTAGGATGAGATAGGATTAGTAAACATGCCGTGCAGTAGTAATAATGTTTATATAATTTCTCTTGATCTCTGTATTTAATACAAGCAAACAGATCTGCAATGGGTGTCTTAAGGCATTACCTCAGGCTTGTGCAAGAGTGTAGTTTACTTTGAACAGTGGAGCTAAAAATGGCCTAACACTGTGCTCTCTAATGAGGGTCGCTTAAGGAAAACTAAACTTGGTTTGCAAATGAAGTCTTTTGCATTGGAGCACTGCAGATTCGGCCTGGATTGACATCTCAGTGAGATTATTCCCTCCTGATGGCTCAGTCTGTCACCCATAATCAACATTATAAACTCCCCTGGGAATGCTTCCATCCAAAGAAAACAAAATGAACTGTTAATGAGTCTTTGAGCAGGGCCTTTGCCTCAACCAGACTTGGAAAGATCTAGTGGTTTAGAGATGTGATGGTGTCTTGTCATCCGTCCTAACAGGGAATTGGAATCAATCTCTTCAGGGAGTGACCTCCACAAAATGCACAACAATGGGATGAACTAAAGCACAAAGTGCTGTGGTTCTGGTGCAGAACAGAGCACAGGAGTTGAGGAGATTGATTCTGACATCGCTTAAGGGCAGAACTGTTCTTAAATTGTAGTAATTGCACTTGAGGTAATGCTGATAACAATAATCCCAATGATCTGGAGTCCAGTGCAGAATCAGTACTGAATAACTGATTTCTAGCTGTGATTTCAGGTTTGACAAGTTCCATCATGATGGCTCTCAGCAGCAAAGCGAATAATGATGCTTTCAGGTGTCGGTGTGGATGCCAAAGGTACCTGGTTCTGATTTCCTGCCTTGTTTAAATCGTAGTTGTTGACCTGCTTTACTGGCGAGACATAAAGAAGACGGGAGTGGTGTTCGGTGCCAGCTTGTTCCTGCTGCTCTCCTTAACGGTGTTCAGCATCGTGAGTGTCACCGCCTACATCGCCCTGGCCCTGCTCTCCGTCACCATCAGCTTTAGGATATACAAGGGAGTCATCCAGGCCATCCAGAAGTCTGATGAAGGCCACCCATTCAGGTGGGGGTTCCCCTGTCACTGTGTTGGGGTGGGCAGCACTGGGGCTGTGGGGAGCAGTGGGTGACACAGGCATGATAATATCAGTAGTCTCCACTGAAAATACCTTCCCCACAGCCTGTTTGGCTCAGCAGTCCTACAGGAAATACAGAAAATGGACCCAGGAGGGCACTGATTGCCCTGGGAATGCAGTAAAGAAATAAACCACTGCAGTGGAGTAACGTGTTCATCTCAGTGGTGTAGCCTTTAGAATATGAACGAGGACAGAATTTGAAGAATACCCAGAACTTTCAACACAGTATATTTAGCAAAAATCAGAATGAATGTTGCAAAGGGTTAAACGATGACAAGGAGCCACTTTGATCATTTTGGAGCTCTTAAGAATACTTGTAAAATGTGTGGTTTATTCTGTGCTCCACGCTTGCAAGGCTGCCTTGTCTGTGACAGAACCCAGGTGCCTGTTGTTGCAAAGCTGCATCTTAAAAGAAATAAAAAGTGTGTTTTTCCTTGAAACATCTCATGAGATAATTGAATTTTTGGTGCAGGTAGGGAATACCTTCTGTATGTGCTGGGAAGGGTGAGCGGATGGAAGCCAAGGGTGATGGCAAAATGTAGCCTTGAAATGGCTGGTGCTGTTACCATTTAAAGTACTTTAATTTGTCTTGGACTTGTCACAAGGTCATGTTTAGCTTGGCCTTAGGTGGCATACACAGGAGCCTCCATTGTGCATTTTTTTATTTAAAAAAACATAAAAATAAAACCACCCTAAAGCGGAATCCCCCTAACCTAAAAGTGTAATAACTGTCAAATGAGTTGCCTGTAGAGATGTGCTGCATTGCTCCTCCTGCCTCCAACATGCACATTAGGTAATAAATTATACCTTGTTGAAAGACTCTAAATTGCCACAGCCTGTGCAACTACAGATAAAGGTGGCAGTGGGGTGGGAGGAGACGTAACCAGATAGGGGGTTATGTCTGTATGTGAGAGAACTGTCGCTAACTGCAAGAAAGATTTTTAGAAAGTGATGAAAAATTGAGCTCAATTCCCACGCCATAATGTATTTATTACAGCTTAATGGTAACTCCACAAGTGCCTTCCAGGGGCACAAATGATATGTGGGTTTTGCAGGACTTTTTATCTGTTTCACATACATATATTGGCCTGCCCACCTTTTTTACCTGAGCTAGATTGTGTGTGACAGTAAATAACAGCACAAAGAAGGTGTTTTTCTCTTCTCCTAAGAGACTGTGAGGGGTTTATTTTAAAGTTTATCATGGTTTGCTAAGACTAACCCGGGTAGTTGTGTTGTGCCCTTCAAGGTTCCTCCCAGGGTGATGTTTCCTCTTTAGCACTCAGAGGGAAGGTGTGTGGGTGCTGTTTGTGGCAGCTGAGGATACCGGGTGTTGCAGTGGGTCTCACGGGCTCCTCTCCTGCAGGGCTTACCTGGAGTCCGACGTCGCCGTGTCCGAGGAGCTCATCCAGAAGTACAGCAACGTGGTGCTGGGCCATGTCAACGGCACCGTGCGCGAGCTGCGGCGCCTCTTCCTCGTCGACGACCTGGTGGATTCCCTGAAGGTGAGTCTGCCCTCCTCTGTGGGCACAGCCTCCTGGAAGGGCATTGCTGCTGCCCCGGGGCGGCCAAACACCAATGAACAATGGCTCTGCTCAAGGCAAGAACGAGGTGTAGTTTGCTGGGGGAGGTGTCTTAGGCACAGAGCTGGATAGCTTCGTCTGCACTTGGACAGTGCAATAAAATTCCAGCTCATCACTGGTGCTTCCTAGCAGGAATCTGTCAAGAAAACAAGCTACTGCTCCAATATGTGCCTTCAGGACGTGTCACTAATGTGGACGTGTCCCTGTGGAAAACCTGCTTTCAGGCTACGTTGCCGCCATGGCTTGGGTTGCTGCTTGTGGTTAGTGCACAGCTCCCTGCTTAAACAGGAGGAGTTCTTGTGTCCACTTCCTGCTGGAAGAGAGGGCTGAGTGCTCCTCTTGTGTTACTGGGAAGGTGGACACTGGTCCCAGCCCCTGGATTAGGGAGTGATGTGAATTACTGACATGGGGTTTGTAATTACTCTGCTCGAAGTGTGCAGGGCTGTCTGACAGCTTGGCTACATTCAAGTGGTATTTAATGGGATTTACTGAGGATGCCAAAGCAAAGCTGACAGAGTATAATAATAACAATAAAGAAAAGGAAACAAAGAAAGGAAAAAAAAAAAGCCAAACAAAACACAAGAAAATCCCAGTCCTGAAAATAAGAGTTGGCTGAAAACCCTTCAGTTTTGTTCTGAGAGAATTATATTCTCTCCTCTGAGGCTTTAATCACATTTCTTTGTTTTCCAAACTGGTGTTTCCTTTACTGTGTACAGTGTGGTGTCCACTTCTTTTTCAGTTTGCTTAATCATGTTGAAAAAAACTTGCATTTATCCTCCAGTAAATCCCTTACTTAGTGCTGTGTAAAGTCCTTTGGGTTGTCGTGGTATTGGGGGAGGGGTTCCTTGTGAAACACAGGGAAAGCAGGAGGGCTGTCCCAGTCTGTGTTGGGTTTGTGGGACAGAACTTGGAGGCAGATCTCAGGACCTGGCCCACAGTCTCTACATCCAGTTTCTCCCTGTGCTCCAGTTTAACACAGTCGGTGCCAGAAAAGCTGCACCTAGAGCTGTGCAGGGCTCCTGCAGGGAGTCCCTTCCCCTGGAGATGGGAAGCACTGGAGGGATGTCAGGATGGTTCCCTGGCCCTGCTGCTCCGGATACACTGCCCTTAGCTGAGAGATCAGAGAGGTGAAGGGGCTGTGGAATTTTCTCGCTGCTCCCACAGGGCTGTGTAGGACGTGATGGTTTTAGGAGCTGGCTGTGTGGTGGTCTTGTCTGGGTTTTTTTTTCTGGAGAGTGATCAGTTCTGCTTAGGTTGTGTTTGGATCTGATCAAACAGCAGCACAAACTCCAACTCAAGGTCAGTTGCGTTTCTGGGTAAGCCCTTTGTGACACATTCCTTGCTCTGAGTTAGGAGAATTTTCACACCATTTCTGTGGAGATCCCTGTCCCTTGCAGTCAAGGAGGAATGAGCAGCCAGCTGCTGTTCCAGTGAACACTGCTTGAGAAATGAGGCCTTTTGGAGGAATTATGTTGGAAGGGGAATTAATTCCAGCCAGAATGTCTTCAAGGCACTCTAATCACTTCTAAAATACTACAGTACATAGGAAAGACATGTTTATTCCGCTGAACTAATTCGTTTCCCCTCCTTCTGACATTTAAAATGCTTTATGTAGGTTAATTAGTCTAATTTATGGTAGTTGGGAACAACCCTTTATATGAAACCAGTGAATGTCAGGACAGTTCACCAGCACAAGTTACTGATTTTGAAGAGTTTGTGCTCGAGGAGAGCATTGGGATTCTGGGGTCTTATGTAATATAATGGCCCTGGTTTAAAAATAAATAAAAATATCTTGGCTCGTGTAGTTTAAACATCTTCACTGTAGGACACCACATGTTTGTGTATAATTCAAGTTACAGAGATGTAATGTAGAAAATGTCTGCAGGTCAGTTTGTGTGTAATAATTGTGGCTGTAAAATCTGTCTTGTGAAGATTTTTTTTCTTTATTAAACAATACTTCAGTCAGGCAAGTCTTAAAGTGGGCTCTAAATATTTATGCAGCACAAGGAGAGGAGTAATTCCAGAGGAGCCCTTGCCAGAGCCCCAGGAGAAGCTGCACTTCGTCCTGGTAAAGAGTGATCAGTGCAACGAGAGCTGTGCTGGCACTGGGAACAGCTGAGGTTTGAGAAACAGCTCTGGGCTCTATCTGGAATATTCTGTAGTAAAGAAGGGATATAGGGCAGATGTGGATTTGCCAGTTTTGGCTGTCAGAGCTGGGTTCAGACATCAGCTGCCTGGGGGTTTGCTGGTGTACCCATCACTGGAAGGGTCAGGCCAGGCTTGGGCCCTGAGCTTTGCCCCGTCCCCAGAGCAGTGTCAGCTCTGTAGGTCGGTCCTGGGCTGCCTTCTGCCGTTTTTCCTTGTCTTCAAGCTTTAGGCATTTAGAAATGTTCCAGGTAAGCCTTTTTGTGTTTGTAAGGGTCTCTTAGACATGTTTCAGGTAAGCCTTGTAGTGTTTTTAAGGGTCTCTTGAGTTTGCCTCATTTCTAAGGAAAAAAACCCTAGAAACCAATAGGTGAATGTGGGATTGAGTGTCCAATAATCCTGGGAGAGTGAGCTGTTGGAAGAGTCAGAAGGTGCAAAGAGAGGAGCTGTGGGAGGGGGCTCTGAGGTTTAAGCTTTGTAGCCCCAGCTTTGCCAAGAGCTGCCCCTCGCTCTGCAGTGTGTGTGAGGTGCACTCGGGGTCCCTCTGCCACCCAACACCAGCAAGGGGACGAGTTAAAAGCTGCCCGTGCTGCAGGTCACGATCAGACCCTGATGCTGCTCTGAATGGGCTTTGGGAGAAGCAAAACTCATTTCAGTCAAATGTGAACTCCTGGATTTTGCTCTTTCTTGAGTCATAAATTCAGCACTCACTAAATAGGGTTGGTTAATACTGATAATTGTTGGACTTTGAGATTGATTCATGTCTTGTTACCCCTCTGCTTCCATGAACTCACATTTTCTGCCCTAGGAACAATTGTCAGCAATAATTCTGCTGTTGGGCTGACTGGGATGGTGCTGAGGCTTTGGGAGTTGTGTCCATGAGGAACAAAGCGCACGGGGAGCTGTCAGGATGGTTAATTCACTGCAAGAGAGTCATTGAGAACCATCACAAGCTCGGGGGTTTTTTGCCCAGTGAAAGCTGGTGCCTTTCCTCCCTGGGCTGGGGGGAATGTGCTACATGTGCTGGCCCTGCCATGGAATTGTTCGCTCCATGAAAACACCATGTGCAGAGAGGCCACAGCCAGGCTCAGCCTGGCACTGCAGAGCAGAACTGGGCCAAGGTTTGAATCCCTCATGAGGGAGGCTGGGGAAATGTGCTTTCTTTTTCTTGATAATCCTCCAGTGACAATGCACTGCTGGTGGTGCTGCAGGCTGGGGTTGACTTTGTGCCCCTTGTTCTGCTTTGCCACATCTGCAAAGTGCTGACAAATAAAGAACTGCATCCCTTGCAGTTAATTCCCCAGAACGAGGCTCTTGCAGTAAACTTCATTTCATCTCAGGAGTCATGGAATTGAACTCGGATTGTGTCGTGCCCTTATCTTGTCACTGGCTGTTAATTTTGTTTGCTTTGGGTATTTTACATCCTAAGATAAGCTCAAATTGGATGTTGGGATATATAACTTTGGAGTAACTTGGCTGCAGGCCCGTTAGCAGGATCCTGGTCCACACCCTCAGCCCTTCAATGGGTGTTTGTTTCTTGCCAGCACTTTGTCCCCATCCTTTCCGTGGTGTCTCACCTTGGGCTGTTTGCCCTGCCCAGCTCTTCCCCCCAGTGCCCTGTCAGCCTTCCCATGGTGTCTGTCCAGGGTTCCCTGGTGCCTTGCACAGAAAACAACACGTGTGCTTGGCTGACCTGAGGGCTGGGGGTCTGTGTGTGAAGGAGCACGCCCTGGGAAAGCCACTGTCGATGCCACCCAGGCCCTGGCTGCTGCTCACCTTCTGCCTGGCCCTGCAACTCTAGAAGGACTGGACTGATTCTCCTTGGGAGGAGTTCTGCCCCGAAATAGAGCTGGCAGCCCCTCCCAGCGGGATAGGTCAAAGGTGTGCTTGGGACACTCCACCTGGCACGGGCTGAGGGGCTGCAGCTCAGGCAGGCTTTGTGTGGGACTGGGTCTGACAGGAGCTGGGCAGGGTTGGGGCTGGAAGGGCGAGGCTTTAGTGTCTGTCAGCAAAAGGGGGGTCTTTACTTCTGAATTTGCCTCTGACTCCGGGCCAGCTTCCATTTTAGGGCACTGTTGCCTCCTCTTGTCCTAAATTTTTTAATATCCAAAGCACCTTTGGATTTTTTTAAGGAAAAAAAGATCAGTCAAGCCAACCCTACCATGTTACCTTCGAGGCAGGCTTTCCTCTGATGTGATAGAAACCTCTGCATCGTCTAGCCAAGGGTTCAGTGCAAACTTTGCTGAGCCAAGGGTGACTGTGGCAGTTTGGAGCCACAGTGGACACTCCCGAGATGGCTGCAGGGCCCCCTGCCACCAGTGACCTGCTTTCTGGCTCTGTGTTGGGCACCAGCCCTTCAACCTCTCCTGGCCTGGCCAAGGCAGGACCTGTGTTTGCCCATGGGACCTGCCCATGGAATTGGCAGTGCTGTGAGGGCAGAGGACGCAGAGCAGTGTTTGGTCCCTGCTGACTGGGGCGGAATCCAGCCCTGTGACCTGGACCCCACATATCCATTACTGGATCCTTCAGCCCTCTCGTCACCCAGCTCTGGTTACATGTGCTGTACAAGGGTGAGGTGGAGTTTGGGACTGTTGGGTTGGTTATTTGCGTGTGCTGGGCCCAGCTGGGGCTCACGGGCTCTCTTTCCCTTTGCAGTTCGCAGTGTTGATGTGGGTGTTCACCTATGTTGGTGCCTTGTTCAATGGTCTGACATTACTGATCCTGGGTAAGTGCTTCAAACTCTGTTCAATTCCTGGCACACCAAATAACCTGGGAAATCACTGAGCTCTGGGCAATGCTGGGAGGCTCTTCCTGTTGTCCTAAGGTGTGAGTTTTGGGTCCTTTCTCTAGGACTTCAGTAGCACTGAAGATCAGGTCATTTGGAGTCCTGAGATTGTTGATTTTCCAGACACTGTATTTACAAGCATGTTTGTTGTGCTTGCCCCTGTCAGGGTGAGCCTGCCCTGGGTGTCATGGATATGTTGGGACTCTGGGGGAGGTCCAGGATCTGCCGTGGCCCTGACTCACTGCAGTTTTATTCCTTGGATCCCAGGGCAGGCTGGCTTCAGGTGTCAGAACCAGCTGATGCCGGAGCATCCTTTGGGGAGCATTTGCATAATCCACAGTGGAAAAGTGACCTGTGACCAGACTTACTGTACTGTCTCAGTGAGCCCTGGAGAACAGCCGAGGCTCTCCTTAATGGGGATTATTTAATTTACTGGCCAGCAATTTGTGTCTGGGGCTTAGGTCCTTCCTTTTCTTGTACCTTCTTGCAAGACATGTGGAGGTATGGAAACTAGTGTTTGTTTTGCCTGAACACCATCCCCGTTGTCAATACCTACACCTTTGCTGTGCTCTCTTCCAGCTTTGATCTCGCTCTTCAGTGTTCCTGTTATTTATGAGAGACATCAGGTGAGTGTTTCATAGAATTCGTTAAATGCTTCATAAAAGCAGTTGTGTTGAAGCAAAACCAGAAGCAAATAAAACTAAAATTAATTTCAGCCTTCTAAAATTTAAAATCTTTAAAAATAGGCCTTTAACCAGGAGCTAGGGCCAAGAAAATCAAGTTCATTTTCAAGTTCAGATTGTGTGCGGTTCCCTTCTCCTTTTTGGTGGAAATGGAAGGGACTTCCCCAGCAAGCAGTTATGGAAAAGGCCTCCAAACCTGGAGGCTTTGGTCAGGACTGGAGCAACACTAGGCAAGGTGTGCTAATCCTGCTGTTAAGCACTTGCAAAACAATTCATGAAGAAACCTCTTTGGAGCTGATACTCGGGATTGGTTTCCCAAAGCTCTGTGGAATTTGTAGCCTTGGCAAAAACAGGAGGTGGGAGCTGCTTGGCCCTGTCCAAGTTCTTGGGGAGAGACACTAATGTAAAAGGAGGAGGGAAGAAGGAGCCAACCCAAAATACCTCTGATTAAATTATAGCCAGGACTGTGTTGGGCAGGTCAGAGCACAGGAGGGGGGCCAGCTCTGGCTTAGCCGTTCCTTCTCCCCTTTCACAAACAAGGGCCATGGAGCCCAGGCTGGCACTGGGAGGGGGAGGCAGGCAGCAGATGGTGGAGCCCCACAGGGTCCTCAGAGCTCCTCCTGCACAGTGAAAGGAAACGTGGAGCCCCAGGGAAGGAGGATGGACAGTGTGTGTGTGGGGCTTAGCCCGGGCTCCTCAATCCTCTAAAGCTGGTTACCAGGCCTGGCCAGCCTAAGCAGCTTTGCTGTTCTGTGAGGCCCAGAGGGGCCCTGGCTGGGCACCCACAGCTGGGTTTGATGGACCAGGCAGAAGCCACACATTTATTTAGCGGGGGGCTTGCCTGCTGTGCCCTGCAGTCTGTGCATTCCTGGAGACAAACACTGCCACAGGAGCTCTGGCATCACATGGGGAAATAGCCACAGCTGAGCTCCCACTGCACTTGGGGCTTCTGTGGGACTGTGCAAAGGGAGGGCTGGGCTGTAACCTGTGTCTGCTTCCATTGCAGGCCCAGATTGACCATTACTTGGGACTTGTGAACAAGAATGTCAAAGATGCCATGGCAAAGTGAGTTGGTTTGCTTTGGTTTCCCTTTGTACTGAGGCCAGTGCCTGGTGCATTGGCACTCCTGTCTGTGACAACAAATGTTGCGTGTGCCAGGCCTGGGAGGGAAAAAGTCTGTTTGACTCTGGAATGATGAGGAAATCAGCTCCTTTCTTGCTGATGGTGTTACTAATTTGAGCATGTATAATTTGTAATAGGAATTTGTGTATTCAACCCATTGGTGACACCTGAGGCCCTCAGTGAGTGCAGGGGGAGAATGAGGAGTTGAGAGTATAATAGTTGTGTTGTGATGGTTCTGTTCACATGTTGCTGTTTTAAAGACTCTGTTTATACCTACTTTTTCCTGTTTGTTACTCAAATGCTCTTCTTTCCCTTCTCCTCCCTCTTGCAGGATCCAAGCAAAGATCCCTGGGTTGAAGCGCAAAACTGAATAAAAAAGCCTGAAGCAACTTATCAATAGGAAGTTCATCTTTTAAGGGGGAAAATACTCATTGGATTTCCACGGGGAGGGTCAGGGAATAGCAAAGCCCTTGACATTGCAGTGCAATTTCACAGATCTTTATTTTTTAGCAACGCAGTGTTTGAGGAAAAAAATAACTGTTTTGACTGCCATGTGTTTCATCATCTTAAGTATTGTAAGCTGCTATGTATGGATCTAAAACTAATCATGTTTCCCTATGCTGTGTGCAGCGCTGGCTCATCCCCAGGACAGGCAGCTGTACATTTGCTTCACCCGAGGTAGTTCTGCTGCGGCCGGAGGGAGAGCAGGTGGGGCAGAGCAGAGCAAACACTTCCCAGTCTGTGCACTGTGTATGGTCTGTGTAGATTGATGCAGATTTTCTAAAATGAGATGTTTTAGGAGAATATACCAGTTTAGCAAGTTTTGAAGAATCTTGCCTTTTTGGTATGAGTATAGCTGTATTGTGATTTTATTGTTTTATCAATTGCCAATATATATATATATGTGTTTCACAAAGCTTAGATCTTTCAGCTGCTCCACAGTGCTTTGCACTTCAGAGAACTGGCTGAGGCCTGGGCGAGCTCCAAGCTCGAGCCTGAGAAACTCAAAGGTCTCTGTAAACACTGGCATCTGTTGGGAACAACAACAGAGAAACGAACAAAGAGCCTCCACACAGAGCAAAAGAGAATTCCACACACACACACTCTGTGCACAAATGTGCAGTAGCTGATCTTGAGCAAATGATTCTCCAGCTCTCAGACTCTGATAATCTGTGGACCGAGTATCTAATGCTGCAAATGTTGTTTGGAAACTTAAAGCCCTGTCCTGTTATGCAAGAAATGATAAGTGAAAATTTATACACTTGCAGTTTGAGCTGTACTGAACTAAGTCTGTGGAATGCATTGTGAAATGTAAAAAACCCAACAAAAAAGCAAAAAAAAAAATGAACCCCAGAACCCCAAGTATCAATAAAGCTTATAGACATAATGTACGGGCAGTATTCTGGTTCCTTGAGGTGAGTTGAACAGATCTGTGTTG
>JAWWMP010000116.1:4167910-4183824 GCA_035047865.1 Dendrocincla tyrannina
CGCCGGTGCTCACCACGTACTTGTCATCGTGGGAGAAGCGGATGTTGGTGACGTGTGCGGAGTGCCCGAAGTAGCGCTTGTGTTTGGCCTGTGGGCATCAAACAGGAGTCAGGGGGGACACAGATGGACCAGGAGGGGACACAGACAGACGAGGAGGGACATGGATGGACCAGGAGGGGACAGACAGACAAGGAGGGAACAGAGGAACTCAAGGGGGGGACAGAGACGGACCAGGAGGGGACACAGACAGACCAGGGGGAGACACAGACAGATCAAGCCCCACAGCTGCAAGCCTCAGCAACCCCAGCTCCACAGCCCAGTCCGTGTCACCTCCCAGGCTCTCCTGGGAGCTGCCGGGGATGGACTCTGTGATCTGGGTGCTGCAAAACCTCGTGCTGAGGGGTTTGGGAAAAGCTAGAGCTGGTGAGGTGAAAACAAAAGAGCCACTCACAAACTTCTCGGTGCAGGGGAAGTCGAAGAGCTTGACGAGCCCGAAGTCATCCCCTGTGACGATGTTGAGCCCCGCGTGGGTGACACAGGCACAGTTCACGTCTGCCTTGTCTGCACTGCGAGGCCAGATCCCAATGACCTCATCCCCCAGGATGCTGCTCCAAAACCAGGGGACAACCAAAGTGTCAGAGCACAGCACTGACTTGCTGCGGCTCTTGCACATGATGGGGAGGCCACACAGCCCACACATGAGGAATTGCTGCCTTTGAAATAAAGCCTTTCCCTCCAAATCACTGCCCTGACAGCGCTCCCATCACAGAGACCATCACAAGACTATGTGGGGCTTGTGTGACTCTTTAACTATCTCCATCCACAAATCCCGAGGTTTGTCTCCTCGGAAACCACTGGCACTGTTGTACCCAAGCCCCTGGTGCAGCTCTGGCCTCCTCCATCCCTTAGGGACATGTGCCCTCCCCAGGCATTGCTGATTGCAGTGTTCCGTCAGCCACAAGCTCCTCACTCAGGGAATGCTGCTCTGCATGGTCACTGGCCCCCAAAACTGGCTGTTCTGCCCTTGGTTCCAGTTGCTCTGTAACTGGTGCTATTCACCCTCCCAGTCGCTGCCAGAGGTGTCTGTCCCCTCCCACCAGCTGTCAGGAGTCCTCAGAAACACGGAATTTGGGGCATATTCATATGCTCCACGGCAGAGCAGTCAGAATAGGAGGATTCTCATTTACCTTCTCCCACACCTGCCTAGCTCTCAGCCACTGTCAGATCTGCCTGTGGCCTGTCCCACTTCCTGCAGGAGAGCACAGCCACAGCTCTGCAGTCCTGGGAGAGGGTCCTGGGTTAATCCACATCAGAAAATGTATTTTAATGACACCCACACCTCCTTAATGCAACCAGGGCATATTTCCAGGCCTTCTGTGCTGCTGGGGTTTGCTGGGGTGGGATAAGGCAGTGCCTGCCCTGGGGTGACAGTGGAAATGAAGCCTGGAGTGACCCAGGGCCATGTGAGGGGCCCAGGACAACGAGCTGCTATTGCTGTACAATAGCCCCTGGTGTAATTACTGCAGCAATAATTAGTACAGACACCCAGCAGCTACAGATGTGTGTAAAAACAAGAGCGTGAGCTGCAGCTCCACAATGTGGTGCCTGGGTGTTACCTGGTCCACGTGGCCCAGGTGATCTTCTCTATGACTGCAGGGTCTGTGATTTGCTTCCCCAGGGGCACCTCGTGAACCTGGCGCTTGTAGGCACCCGTGGAGACCTGGGAGTGGGAGAGGAGAGAGCTGGGGCCTTTGCCACAGACACGTCTCACCAGGTTTTACCAGGAACTAAACATCTAGGATAAAATGTCTCACTTCTCCTGGCTATCTAGAATTGATCCTGTGCAACATGAAGGAATGACAGTGTTACAGGATGATACAGGTTCTCATGCAGAGCTGACAGATTCCTTTCTGTTCTACACTGTCTGCTTTATTTCTGCTCGCTTTTACTAAATCAGAAACCTCACCAATTAATCCAGCTCTCACAGACCCCAGCCTTGGGATCACAACCATTCCACAGGGTTGTAATCCACGATCTCTTTCTCAGCTCCCTTGCCCTGGGGGACCCTTTGCCCTTTGCACACCCGAGACAATGCCTCCCTCCTGTTCCCAGGGCACAGTCAGCCCCTCACTCCCAGGGCTGCCCACACGTACCTGGATGTACCTGCTGTCTGCTGAGAAGTCCATCTGGATGACAAAGCTGGCAATGTCCTTGCAGTACCCAATTCGGTTCAGGGTTGTTCCTTGAGTGAGATCATAAAAATCCACAGTGTGTTCTTGTGACCCCACTGCCAAAAACCTGTTGTCTGGGCTGATCCTACACAATAAAACATGGAATGGGGATGTCACTGGCTGTTTCTGTGCAAGGCTTTCTTTTGTTTCTCATGCCAACACAACAGTACATTTTTTTTACTGAAAAACAAGACAAAAATTCTATTGAGAACAAGATTGAACCCAAACCAAACCTGGATGCTTAAGAAGAGGGAGACTGAGGGTATCTCTGTCAAAGTGCAGGGCTGGATGGATATTGGGAACGAATCCTTCCCTGTGAGGGTGGGCAGGCCCTGGCACAGGTTGACCAGAGAGGCTGTGGCTGCCCCATCCCTGGAAGTGTCCAAGGCCAGGTTAGAGGGGGCTTGGAGCAACCTGGGCTCGTGGAAGGTGTCCCTGCCCAGGGCAGAGGGTGGAATCGGATGAGATTCAAGGTCCCTTCCAACCCAAACCAGGCTGTGAGTTTATTCTCTATTGTTTGTAGTTAATTACTGTTAGCATTGCACTCACAACATACAGAGTAACTCTCATCCTCTGGGATCCACAATAGGAACTACAACTTGGAACAGTACTGACCTGTGAACTCCCACAGTCACAGCTCTGCAGTGTGGCTGGGCCTGAACCAATCTCAGGGAAAAACAAGTGTGTGGGATGTAAGACATAGAAGCTTTAAGTGCTGCAAACACAAGGTTCAGGTGCGAGACTGCCCTTCACCATTTCACACAGGGTCCAACAAATACAAACCCTCTGGGGAATCTGGAGCTGGAGGGACGTTTCCTTGTGCCGGGGCTGTGCATTTAGAGCACCTCGGGTGGGGCTCCCTACCTGATATCCTGAATGGCTGACTTCCTGTCGCGCTTCTTGCCCCACACCTTGAGGCTGTTGACCAGCAGGACGACGAACTCGCCGTTCCTCATGCCGATGGCCACCATCTCCCCATCGGGGCTGTACGCGGCACAGCGCGCCGGGTGCCCCAGGGCCACCTTGTTCACCAGCTTCTGTGGGGACACAGCGACAGGCTCGCACCCCCCCGGCACGGGGACAGCTGCCAAGCACAGCCTGCCAAGCTCGCCTCATTCCAAACAAATTGTCTCTGTTTCCCTCGAAACAGAAACCTGGAGTTTCACACCCAGACGCTCGTCCCACCACGCATATGGCGCAGAGCAGGCCGGGATTCACATGGGGGTTCATGTTTGCATCTATTTGGTAGGGTGACATCCAGTTTCATACCAGAAGGACGACTATTTAGCAGAAAAAGCTGAAAAATCAATTTCCTAATCTGTCTGAAAGGTGACTTTGATATCTTCTACAACTGGCAGCATTTTCACTTCACTAAAGGTACTTCTAATATACTCATTTCCCTTATTAAAAATTATCCTTGTTAGCTCAGGCAAGGACTTTTTGGAAAGGTTTATTTTGCCCAGCATGGGCAGAAACCTTTTTGTTGTTTTCTTCTGGGGTTTTTTTAAATGTTTTATTTATTTGTTGTTTTTAGAAATGGTTGTTGTTAGTCACTTTGACTTGTGAAAAAAGGCAGCATGGTGGGTTCTAAAGACTATTCCTGGGTAATGACTCACTTTTCCATTTGGGATACTCACTTTGTCCGAGAGGTCCCAGATCCTCGCCGTCCCATCGTTACTTGCAGAGATAAATATGTCTTTGGAGGGGTGAGTTGCCAAGCCCCAGATTTCCCCCTCCATGTGACAGTCGATCAACAAGTTTGAAGCAGCATTTTTTTCTCCTACTTCAAGGATTTCTCCATCTTTTGTTCCCACTAAGATTTTCCCCTGTTTGTAGCAGAAGAAAAGAAGGGAGAAAGGTTGTCAGTGTGACAGTGACATCCTGTCATGGTCTAACCTGACAGAGCTTCCTTGGCAAAACCACAGGTGCTGTCTGGAATTGCTAAATGGCTACTTGACAGGAAATCTAAAAGAGCATTGCCCAGTGGGTGTTCTCAAGGAGTGTGGCAAACTCCTGGGCCTTGGAACAGAGCTCTGTTGGACACTGACCCAGGTGTGCAGCATCACCTGCTCCTCACGGGGCATTCACAGAAACACTCACACAAGTACACTTTGAACATGGGAAACAGCGACTTCTGCAAGTCAAACTACTCTGTCATTTTTATTGTTTTGCACTTTACAAAACTCAAGGCCCCTTGGCAATTCTCAGTGGGGGTTTTCTGACTTTAAAAAAACATAAGCTGCGATCCATTGTGCCCCAGGCAAGTACCTGAGCTGTGCCTGCATTTCATGGGAAGCAAACCTTGCAGGGACCGAAATTCCTTTGGCTGTTTGAAAAGAAAAGCAGGAGGTGAGGCCCTACCTGGTGAGATGCGTTCCCACCCTCAGCACTGCCCCTCAGGGGTCTGCACAGCCCTTCCCTCCCGCTGCGGACGCGGAGCAGAGGCTGGCTAAGCACCAGCAATGCAGTGGAAAGCCCATCCCTGGGCTCAGGAAGAGGAGATGGCCCCTGCCTGCCCCCAGGCCCCAGCTGTGGTGCAGCTGGCTCACCTTGCCCCGGCACACGGAGCGCACGCACTCGATGAGCTGCCCCGTCTCCAGCTGGAAGGCTCGGCAGCGCTTCATCTCCTGGTCCCACAGCTTCACTGCTCCCCCCTCCTTGGTGCTGCAAAGAAGGGGGTGTTACCCGGGTCTCCCACGGGCAAACCCCGCCCGTGTTTCCCTGCTCCAGTCACAGAACACACACTGACTCATCTCTGCCCTGTGTTCCCCACCTCGCTGCTGGGGAAGTCAATCATAAAACCTAAATGTTCTCACACTTCATGTTTTAAACTGCATCGTAATTTGTTCTCTTGTCAAAAAATAACCAAACCCAATTGTTCTCCTGTCACTCAATCTCAAATCTCTGTCACCTGGCAAATGTGTTACTTCAGTTAACTCCAAGACCATACAGAGTCTCCACTGGGAGAGGTTGGCTGGAGTTTGACAGAATTTAGAAATTAAGAAAATCCCATTTATGGCAGCAGTTCAGCCCAACAGGTGTTCAGAGCGATCCCCAGGAGGTTCAGTGTGTCCTTGGTGTGTAAGCGCAACCCTGGAGTGTCCCCCTTTGGCCCTTGACTTATTGAGGCACCTGGGCTGGTTACGCAGCATTAGAGTGCAGCTGCCCCAGTCCAGAGAGCATTCACCCTTGGGGCACCGGGTCAATCACTACAAACCAAACCCAAAGGAGAGCCAGAGGTGTGCAGTGCAGGAAGGTGACGGGGCTTACGGCCTCTCCTTCCCTCCAGTCACAATGAGTCCGTCGCGCAGCGTCGTGTACATGGTGAACACGGGGCCCGTGTGAGCTTTGGCCACCAGCCTGACCAGGAAATGGTCCTTCCACACATAGACATCTCCGTTGATGGCACCCGTGAACGTGAGGTTGTTCTGCAACAAACAAACAGCAGCAGCCTCTCATATAATAAACACCTCTGCACTTCTGTTCACCTTCAACTAGAACTCCTCAAATTAAACTGAAAATTCCTTAATGCCCACACTGGACAGTGGACTGTGCTGCCATCACTGGTTGTACCACTGGCATGTGCCACACCAAAACCATTACAGAGAAAGGTTGCGGAGCCTACACACAGACTAACAACATCACAGCTTTTAACCAGTGAAGTGCTAAATAACCAGCAAAGTAAAAGAAATGAAAGCCAGGCAGCAAGTGTGCACAGACCTTAACAGAAAACATTCACTGAGAGAAATCCAACTGTGCTTAGAAAATTTAGGAAAGGCTCTGAAGGTGTGCAGGTGTTAAATCCACGTTTCACTGACAAGCACCATCCCCCTGGGTTGGATTTTGGCAAGGAAAACTGAGCCTTGCAGTTCTAGTGAAACTGGAATTGGAACTCACTGCTCCGAAGGCAACAGAAAGCATGGTTTGCATTTTGGCATCTTCCATGGAGCCAATGACTCCTTTCTTGTAGAGCAAAGCACTGCCAGCCAGCGTCCAGAACTTCATGTGCTTCACCCCCACGGACACAAACTGGGTGTCAGAGTCCGGGCGGAATTCTACAACAAAGATCCTCTCCAGGTGTCCTCCCCTGCTGGCAACTTTAGCCCCTGTTTGAATCAGGAAAGGATAAAACTACAGTTAATTTACCTGAGCAATTAAGCTCTGATATGATTGTATAAAATGAATTGATCTGCTATTGGATTAGGGATCATGTCCCAGCTGCTGAAAGCTGCCAATCCCAGCATTATTTAGTGCATCAGTCTTCATGCATTCAACCCACAAGGCCCCAGGCCACTCCACTGCACACCACAGTTTCAGGAAATGCAGATTTAAGGCCCTCATAGCACACCCTGCCTGCTGGATCAGTGAAACAACACCACAGAAATGCAGGGTATCAGCAAGTTCCCGTCCTCTGAATGCACAGGGACACACTGATATGACATTTTTCCTCTCCCCTCACCTTTTCCAAAGATAATTCTTTCCTGGAAATGACTTCCCAAAGGCCCATCTCCAGCATAGAATTTCAAGAATTTTAGGAAGGAGAAGAAATTACTTTCCTTAATTTAATGTAATTTTGCATGAAGCTACATTCTTTACTTAACTTCCACTTACAATAGATGTTTAAACCTTATCTCCTTATTCACATTTTCCAGCCCTTTGTCATCTCCATTAACTGATTTTGGCACTGTGATACTCAGAGGAAGAAGAACACCACTCTAGCCCAAAGACTGGAAGGGCAAAGCAAATCATTGTGTCCAACTGTGCCAGGCTGAAGCAGGGTGGTTTGCCACATTTCTGACCTTCCTGCCACCTCCACACGGTGATGGTGTGCTCTGGGTCGACCCCCACGGACACCAGGAGTTTGCCAGTGGCACTGAAGTTCACGTAGTTGACCCCTTTGGTGTGGAAGCAGCGCAGCATGGAAATGGTCTGCTTGCTCATGGCATCCCAGATATGGATTGTGGGAGTTGTACCTGAGGGCAAACAGGTGCAGTGAAGAGAATCAATTCGGGAAAGCTTCAGTGCAAAACCGGCCTTTTGCAAGAACATTTAACCTGAACAGACATAAACTGGGGGGTTGGTTTTGTTTGGAGAGTAACACTACTGGAACACAAAGAGAAATCATAAGAGCTTGCAAAACACAGGGGGAATCATTGAAATCCATGAAATCAGACAAGTTCTAAAAGAACAACATAACATTTATGAAGAGCCTCATGCAAAGGAAATTGTCTGTAGATGTTTCACTTGTATCTGGGATTCAGATACAACGAGGCAACATGAAACTTGTACACGACTCTGCCACAAGTCACAAAGGAATCAGCCTTACCTGGGAACTCTGTCATGTCACCTGCATTGTGAGAGCAATGGCAAATGAGGAAGCACCAAGGGAAAACAATAGGTGAAATAAGTCATGTTTCTCATGCTCAAGTGCCAGCATCAGCACCAGAAGGAAAAAAAATTAAAAACTTGGAAATGGATATGGATTAAGTCAACAAAACAAAAAAGAAGCAATATTGTTGAACTTTTTTGGGTATATTGGTATTTATACACAAATATCGCAACAATATTTAGTACTTTTGAGTTTTCAAAGTGGTATTTAAAAGAAAGGCTAAAGGCATGCAGGTTTTAAAAGTTACTCCATTTAAAAGTGAAATGAATCTGTAGTTACACAAACTACAGGCAAACTCAGAAACGCTGATCTCACGGGCCCCAAGAAAAGGGCCTGTAACAGTCACCTTTTCCACGTCCCAGGAATCAGCATTTTGACCAGCTCTGACACCGTGTGCAGGTCTGGGTGTTCACCCCACATTCACACTGAGGTGACAGGGCTCAGGACAGCCAGCAGATGGTTTGTCATGGTGCTCACTGACACCATTCTCCTGCTCCTTGTTAAGTTCCTTCTGTCCTACAGTTCTGGACTCCATTCTCCTTCCAGAATGGTCTGAGTTAGAACCTCTGACCCTGTTCTTCTTCACAAAGTTAATTATTCCAGCATGAAGCTGAAAGGCAGCAGATCCTTCTAAGTCATCCTACATTCCCCACACAATGTTGGCTCCTGCAGGAGGTCCCAGGGAATCTACCAGGACTCTCCATGTGAATAATAAACATAAATCCATATGGTTTCTCCACTGGCCCCTGACATGTGTCTGGACTCCTGCTGAGGTTTCTCTCTGCTCCTCTCCTTTTCTGTGCTTGTGCTGAGGGAATGTCCTTAGTGCATCCCCCCTGCCAAATAGTGCCTGGGACACAGGAAGGACAGGGGACATTCTATGGATCACATTACTGACATGGTTTAGGCAGTTTGTCAAACCTGGCCTTCTGAAATGAGATTATACTACAATTAACTCCAAAATCCAATGACTCACAGCCAGAGACAGCACTGAAATCATAAGGAAAGCCTGAAGCCTGACCACCTCTTCCAAATCAAAGTCCGAGGACAGTAGCACATTCCCACCCAGAAAAGCCCCAAACCAGTGAGTGCCCCGGGCATTTTTGGGCAGCCCCACGTCGCGTGGGTCACGTACCAATCTGGCTGGTGGCCACGACGTTCTTGTACTTGGGGTGCTGGTTCACGGTGAGGCAGAGGATGTCGTCAGTGTGCTCCAGGTAGAAACTCTGGCTGCCTGACAAAACCCAGACACGGCTCCATTCACCACAGCACCCACCAGAGAGCCACCACCACCTCAGAGGGGGTTGGGCAGCTGCTTCCTGCCCTCCTGGGCACCGGGCAGGGCACTAATGCTGCCCTGCTCTCAGTCCCAAATGCACTAGGAAGGGAACCATTAACACACAGACAGATACAAAAGCAGCATTTGGCAAACTAGGGAACCAGCCCAAGAATCAGCTCACAGCCACCTGGAACTGCAAGAAACAGCAAACCTGCCACGGGACAGGCCCAGGTTTCACAGTACAATCCCAGGAGATCAAGATGGTCAGTCCCAAAGGAATGGGCCCAGAAAGAACAGATGGGGCCATCGGTGCTTCCCAAGGCCATCTGTGTTCCCAGCTCCATGGGTCAGAGGCCACTCTAAGCCTGGAGTCCCCAAAGGCCACCAGATATGACCCCTTTCCTCCTCCTTGGCAGCAGAGCTGCCGAGCACACAGCAGGACCATTTGGGAATCAAATCAATTCAAAACTCCTGTAACTCCTCTCTTTTTCCTGAGAGACATGAAGAATATGGTTGTTGGTGCTACAACTTAGGGCTGGATAAATTTTTGGTGTTTTTTCTCCCTTACATCACCCAACAGGCAGGGAATATTTCTACTCCTTCTAAAGAGCAACCTGCCCATGCTGAATTGCATCAAAAAAGAGTTGTTGCAGCATGACTTTGCCCAAACAACTCCAAATGAAACAAAGGATGTTACAGCTCCTAATATTTCTGGGGTACTGGTATCTCATAACCCACAATCTCCTGGGAGAGAAAACCATTCCTGTGTCTTCCCTACAGGATGAGCTGAGCAGGAGACACTGCCAGTCTGACCCGCCAGCCCTCCACAGATTTGCATGATTGATCAAGATGCAAAATGTGGGGAGGCCACAGGAATATTAAAGAGTCGAGACTCCCAATCCAAGCTGCCTTCCCTGGAAAGCATTAGTGTCCCCAGGCACAGCTGCAGGGGCATTACCAGTGGAGAGGTTCTGGACAATGCCGGCAGCAGCCGTGTGGAAAATGATGTCGGCCCCGTCGTTCAGGTAGTGCAGGTTGTTGCGGCAGTCAAAGCCTCTGTAGCCAAACACGTGGTCCAGAGCCAGCTCCTGGCCAGGGCAAACAGAGGGAGGAGGGAGGGCACAGGGGAAACAGGATCACATAAGCACAACTCTAAATTACACAGGCTACAAATATCTTGTAGAGGTAAGAGAATGATTAAACAGTAATTAGCTATCCCCGTTCTGCTCATTTATTGCAGCAGGACATCCCCATGGACTATCTACAACACTTTAATTGGTCAACTAAGGCACTGCATTTATAGTATTATTTATTTAATAACTTAGCCAGCTGTAAAGGGTTTTTTGCTGTGAATTTCCATTCAAAATAGACACAACTTACAGAACAGGTCCGACTTTATTGTTCTGCCCATCACAGCTTAATATCTATATAGGGTATCAGATATTTAAAAAAAAAATAAAGATAATTGCAAAGTCTTCAAAAATCATTCTCATAAAATACCAAATTTCAACAGCCCAAATTCTAACCTTCAGGTGCTTACAGGAAGCCAAGGCAAGCTCTAAGTAACTGTGTAATTAAGACATTAATCAGAGGTGTAATTGCAGCTCACAACAAGCAATTGCCAAGGCAATTTCCTCCAGAAAGCCGGGATGGTTAATGGATTGCTGTTAAAGCTGCTTTACAGCCCTGGAACCAGTGAATGCTTGTCTCAAACACAACTACAGCTCCCTTGGAACAACCTGAACTACACCCCCAGCCCAGGCAAGTGTTGCAAACTGTCCACAAAACAGGGATGGATTTCACCCAGCACAGGTCACTTCTAAAGCAAACGAGTAAGTATTAAAAGTCTGACCTCAACCAGTTTCTTTTTTTTGTGGACATTGTTCTTTTGCAGTTTTTCAGGCTGAGGAGCAGCTCTGCTGACTGGTGGCCTGAAACAAACATTTTTAAACAAAAAAAGAAGATAATATGTTTAAAAGTGAAATAAAACCTTCAAAACCACAGCACATGTTTTGGATGTCAGCAGGAAATGGCCACTTGCCCCTGCGTGGCTTCATTCCCTTTGTAGAGCTACACAATAAATTGACTAAAATCCTATGCTTTTTGATGAAAAGAGCAGAAATAACATTGATTCTGTGGAGAATGGCAGAACAGACCAACTGACACCACCAAAAAACCCAAAACACACTGATATAAATCCATGGAAAACCTCTTGGGTATGAAGTGGTAGTAAATTGGTGCTTTCAGAAATGATCTAAAAGATTTCCTGCAGCTGACAGCTACCTCTGCCCAACCTTGCTTCTTCTGAGGACCCCCCTCCCAGAACCTTGACATGGCTTTACATGATTTTGAGAAGATTTTATCAAAGATAAAAAGATCACATTTAAATGCACAAGTCATTCATCCATGTGAATTTAAGAGACTAAGGCCAGCAAAGCATTTTTGTATAATTACAGTTGCTAAAAGATAAAGGCTGCGACAAACCCCGATGTGTGCAAATGGTCTTTAAGGCCACATAACCTCTAGTGCAGCTACTGATCCTGCCAAGAAAACAGAGGCACAAGGCTTTGGGGAGCGTTTCAAAAGCATTCCCATAGTTTAGGATTTCCAAACGGTGTGTCCTTGCTATACATTCCCTAAGCTGCGAAATTTGTTCTTGTCCTTAGCCTGTAACTACCAGCAAAATTACTTGCAGAAGAATGCAACCCCTTTTGCTTACAGGGAGCTGCTTTTTCTGGAGCTGGATTTTTATGGAAGGTATTAAAGGCAACAGCTGACAAAGCCCCCAGCTGGAACAGCCACTGCTTGGACAGTGACTGCAGGAGGAACAGCATGAAAACCTGAGCTCCAAAACAGGCAGAAGGAAGCAAACCCACTAAGGACTAGCAGGTACAGGATGATCTCGTGACATTAAAAGATGAAAGAGTTACCTTGATCCCCTTGTAAGCAGCAAACAAAGCCAAGCAAGAAACTTTATAATAGAGTTTAGGTGTTACTTCAGAGCAGTTACTCATGCACAAGCACTTTGAGAGCTGAGCAGCCATTCCCTGCAGGACAACATGTGCTATCCAAGCATGCCAGCAAGAACTAAAACAGAAATTAAAGAGTGCACCAGTCTCCAGGGTTGGAACCACGGCCCCTGGCATCCTGGGCTAGAGCTGTGTGGGACAGAGGGCAGAAGGAGCTGCACCCCTGCCCCCTTCATAGCAGGGGATTCCAGCGCCGTGTCCTGCCAGGTGCCCGACAGGCAGGGAAATGGGCAGGAGGCTGTCGGGCTGCTGGGCACCGTGGAGATCCCACACAATGGGGGCTTGTTCTCTACCCCAGTTCAGGCTGCAGTTCAGCCCCTAATTGCTGTCCTGCTCTGTCCACAGGGAACAAGTACCTTTATTTTCTCTCAGGGCAGTCACTGGAGTCCCCTCACACAACCCCGGGTGGGATGGGACCAAGCGCCAGGGAAGGGGCAGAGGGAGTCATTACAAAACTTAAATCTCTTACAAAATATATTAATTCATTCATTTCAGCCCAGATTTACAAGGGCTTTGAGCCAGCACAAAATAACCATTTTGTTGTAGGCTTCCTGCTCTTTTTTCTGTTTTAGTGTCATTTCAGAATGGATCATTTTCACATTTCTTCACCTACAAATATCAATGTTTATGACAAGAGCAAGCCAAAACTTTCACGAAAGCAAGAGAACACTACCACTGTGACATGCTTGATAGTCACTAGATAGTAAGCATGAGGCTTAATTTGGAGACACACACACACAGATAGTTTGAGAGATCCCTATTCACAGTACACACTAACACAGATGTTGTGTGCATTCATATATACATAGCCATGTATATATACACACGTGCATTCACTGCCTTATCATCATCATCCCAGTAAAACAAATGGAAAGCAGCACATTTTTAACACTTGAAGAAGTCATTCATTTTTAACAAGCCTGTGACTACACCTAATTTGCTTTGAGACAGAAGATGACACTGTCAAGACAAGACATTTGCAGTGCAGCAGAAGACACGCCTTTGCCCTTGTGGCCCTGTGCAGTCTGCAAGGCACATTCCCAGCAGCCTGGGCTTTCCCTGGGCTCTGTGGGGGTACTTACTTGACAATTCCCTGCCTCCAAAGGAAAGCAAGTTAAAACATAACACAAGCATTAACGGTTTCCTTCCAGCAATTTAAATAAACGTGTTTAACTACGTTACAGGGTGGATCAGTTCCAGGAAAGGTTACACACAGTCAGACATTAGAGGGCTTTCAGTCCTTTAGGTACTGTGAACACAGCAAATACAGTTCCTGTTACTCAAGACAGCACCGAGGGTATTCTTACATGAGTATGAGGGTGCTCTCACATGAGCACACACGGCCGTGTCCATGAGAAGAGTCCACATTCAAACCAAGACAATCTCACCCACGACCCTCGTGCAGAAACACGGAGAGGCAAGGAGAGATGCACCCAGGGAGGCAAGGAGAGCATGTGGAACGGCCACGGAGGGAGAGGGGCTGGGATCAGGGCTGGGGTGAACAGGCAGCACCAGGACCGGGGATAAGTGATGGACACAGTGCGAGGGAATGGGGTTTGGAAGAGCAGGGCACTGTGAGTGAGGGAGGTGATGTGATCTCACAGAACAGGGCCAGACTAAGGGGGAAAAGAGCTAGAACTGTTTAGATGGAAAATGAAAGAGAGAAAAAGCAGATCCAAAATTGTTATGGTGAATTCCATGGGGTGGGAAGATAACCTGTTTCTAGAGCACAGGGTATAACTGCTGTCTGAGTGGAGATGCTGTCAGCAGCAGGAAAGAACTGGCAAAACCATAAACATCCTGCTCTGAGGCCAATGGAAACAGAACTGGAACTTCAGAAACAGAGTGATGTGAGAGGGGCCAGCAGTGACGTCTGGAGCAGGGACAGATGGGTGAGAGTGTCCCGACTCTCAGGTGACTGGCTGAGCCAGCAGGAATGGGCAGGGAAAGCTGCAGAGTCCAAAAAGGATTCACATGGCTGGGAAATGAAGAGGGAACACATTTGGATGCTACACAACATGAGCAGGACTGCTCCCGAGAAGAAAGAGAGAGGCTCAGAGGGAGGTCAGATGGAGGTTTGGTGGGACAACAGAACAAAAATCCAGGATTTAAAAAAATACACTGTTCATTTCAGAAAAAAGTGCAAAGGCAGCTTTAGAAAGTGCCCTTCACAGGAGGGGCCTCCCAGTGCCCCCAGACTCCTGCAGAACTCCTAGACCTGTAGGAAGGGATTCAAAGATTTTGTGAATTCTAAACCCGTGGATTTTCCCAGGAGTTTTACAGCCCAGGAGTTCTCAGGAGTGTTACAGTCACTGTCACTTCTTCTTACCACTTTCTAGCCAACTTAACAAACAGAACAGGATTCAACATGAAGACACCCTACTCCCAAGTACAGCAGATCAAAACAAGGCTGAAACAGAACTAGACGGAAAAAACAATTGTAATCTAAATTATTTTTCAAAACTGTAGTACTAGAAAAACCTAAGCATGGTACACTATTTATAATTTCACATGTATGCTGATGCACTCTTTAAATAAAATAGTAAAAAATAACCCAGAAATACTGCAGAACATACGGTGGGCAGGGCAGCTGTCACTGCATTCCCATGTCATTCCAGCTCAGTGTCCAGACGGCAAAGACACAGGAAAGCGATTAATAAGGAGGGCAATCCCTTGGAAATGGAATGTGAGGGCCTTTACTGCTTAACAAGTTCATTATTCTGAACACCTTGTGAAGATGTTCCCTAAACAACCCCTGCACCCAACCCAGGCCAGCCCTGCTGCACTGGGACGTGCTGCCCCTCACATGGAGACACAGGGGGACGTGCCATCCCTCACACTGGGACATGCCACCCCTCACATAGGGACACACAGAGACCTGCCATCCCTCACACTGGGACACACAGGAACCTGCCACCCTTCACAAAGAGACACAGTGGCACCTGTCACCCCTCACACTGGGAACTGCAACCCCACACACAGGGATACATGGGGACCTGCCACCCCCCACACAGGGACCTGCCATCCCTCACACTGGGACACACTGGGAGCTGCCATCCCTCAAACAGGGACACACTGGGAGCTGCCATCCCTCAAACAGGGACACACTGGGACCTGCCACCCCTCACACAGGGATCTGCTACCCGACAGATGGACACATGGAAACCCGCCATGCATAACACAAGGACACACAGGGACCTGCCATCCCTCCCACAAGGACTCACTTGCACCTGCCACCCTTCACACTGGAACCTACCACCCCTCACACAGGAGCACACAGAGACCTGCCACCCCTCACACTGGGACACACTGGAACCTCTCATCCTTGTCACAGGGACCTGCCACCCCTCACACTGGGACACACAGGGACCTGCCATCCCTCACACTGGGACACACTGGGACCTGCCACCCCTTACACAAGGACACACAGGGACCTGCAAACCCTCATGCTTCTATCTGCCTCCCCTCACACAGTGACACATGGGGACCTGTCATCCGTATCAAAGGCACATATAGGGACCTGACACCCCTCACACTGGAACATGCCACCCCTCACACAGGGACACACAGGGACCTGCCACCCGTCACACAAGGGCACACAGGGACCTGCCACCCCTCACAAAGAGACACATGGAGACCTGCCATCCCTCATACTGGGACACACAGGGACCTGCCACCCCTCATGCTGGGACACACAGGGACCTGTCATCCATCACACTGTGACCTGCCAACCCTCACAGAGAGACACACTGGGAACTGCCATCCCTATCACAGGGACATACAGGGACCTCCCACCCCTCACACTTGTATCTGCCACCCCTCACACAGGAACACACAGGGACCTGCAATCCCTCACACTGGGGCACACTGGCACCCTTCACGTAGGGACACAGAGGGACCTGCCACCCCTCACACAGGGACACACTGGGACCTCTCATCCTTGTCACAAGGACACACAGGGACCTGCAAACCCTCACACTTGTATC
>JAWWMP010000116.1:4183924-4243647 GCA_035047865.1 Dendrocincla tyrannina
CAGTGACACATGGGGACCTGTCATCCGTATCAAAGGCACATATAGGGACCTGACACCCCTCACACTGGAACATGCCAACCCTCACACAGGGACACACAGGGACCTGCCACCCGTCACACAGGGACACACTGGGACCTCTCATCCTTGTCACAAGGACACACAGGGACCTGCAAACCCTCACACTTGTATCTGCCACCCTTCACACAGGGACACAGGAGGACCTGTCATCTGTATCACAGGCACATACAGGGACCCGCCACCCCTCACACTGGGACTCACTGGCACCTGCCACCCCTCACACTGGGACCTGCCACCACTCAAACAGGGAGACACTCGGACCTCCCACCCCTCACACAGGGATACACTGGGACCTGCCATCCCTCACACAGGGACCTGCCACCCCTCAGGCTTGTGTCTGCCATCCCTCACACTGGGACGTGCTTTCTGTTCTGTGAGTGGGACTTGCCTTCCCTCACCCTCTGGCCCTGCCGTCCCTCACACTCTCGCCCTGCTGTTTCTTGTTCTGGCCCTGCTTTGCCTCCTTGGACACCATGGCTGCCCGGGATATTCCTCAGCCTCTCTTCCCAGAACACACTGTACACTTTAAACACAGCCTGAATTTCTGCCTTTGAGCTAAAATGTTCTGAATGCCTCAAATAATGAGACTTCAGGAGAGCCTTCTCCAGGTACTGAGGCACTAGGAGCAGCCCAGCTTTAGCAGAGTCTGCAAGGCCTCTCTTCCCTGAGGTCCCAGGGGGTTTGTGGTCATGTGTAAGAGGAACAGGGTCCATTACACTTGTTTTGTTATTCCTTCCATAAACTCTGACATGTTTTGAAGCTGTGCTTATTGGGTAAGTAAGTACAAATGTTTAACCAATAGTATAGGGCAGTTCTATAGGCACATCCTTCCTCTGCAGAGCACAACAATCAGAAACAGGCTTTTTCCATCAGCGTGGACTACAACCCACACAACACCCTCAGAAAAGCTGAATATTTCACCTCAGCTTCAGAGCAGAGAGAGAAATGCTGGTACCACGTGGCAGTGTTGGCATTCCACAGACACACACCCCACGTGTCACACACAGCAGGGACCTCTGGGCCAGCCTCGTGCTGAGCTGTGGGGCAAGGGACACTGACTCGGAGTTCACTGCTTGGCAGGGACTGACAAACACCAGCCACAATGTGCTCGGGCCTTGGGGACAACTGGGATGAAACCAGCAGGCTGTCAAACGCATTTAGGTTGCACTAACTTGACATAATGCTGTTGAGAAAGTAAAAGTGAATATTCCAAAGGATGTGCCTCATTCCCAAACAGTAGATTTCTGCTGAAATAAGTCCAAAATTATTCCCCCCCCCCACAAAGATGTGTTTTTCCAGATACATTTTGAATAGTTCCCACCTCCACATAAATACAACACAGATTCAGTTCAAAGCTTTTACACTGCACCCACAGATGTGTGTGTGTAAAAGTGCAGGAACCAATTTTGTAACCATATGTCTAATAATTCAGTACACAGAGCCTTGTGGGGGCTACTTGGAAAGCTTATATAATTCAGCTCATGTTGTTTTAAAGAAATCAGTAATCAAGAGGTTAAGATTCAAAGAGGGAAAGGGCAACTTTTTCACCCTCTAACTTTTCATCTTTATGAGAATATATGATTACACATGCTGCAGGCAGCTCAATGGAGAACAGGCTCCAAGGCAACTCATGGGCACTGAGACAGGCCAGGATGTTCAGAAAACAGAAAACCAGACCAACATGCTAATGCTGCTTTTTGTTTTCCACACATTCAGCCTGCTTTGAAGGGGTGTCCATCTCCAGGGATGTTACCAGAGCTTATGCAGAGTCATGCAAACTGAACTGTATGAGAGCTGCAAACACAGGGCACGTGTTAAGGGTTAGTAAAAGGCCAAATGCAAACAGATCTTCGCCTTTTGTATTAGTAACAGAAATACAGTTGTCACGCAAGCTCGTGTGACTTCTAATCATGGGAATTCCTGGCCAGTTACAATGGTCCCAGTTCAAAAGCTGGCCCTTCCCCCAAATACAGCACAACCCCTCCGTGACACAGGCATAGCTTACAATTGTCCTGGATTGTCTGGGCCAGGGCCAGCAGTGCCCAGGGGGTCCCGAGGTGTGGGGGCACCACTGTGGGAGCGCCCACCCCGCGAGGTGGCACCTGCAGCCCCTCTCGTGGGCACTCCCCTCCTGCACCACGGGCAGCACAGAGGGGCCACCGGGGGGAGGGAGGACAGGGGGACAGACATGGAAAGGGAGAAGAGGAAAAGAGAAGGTTGGGGAGAGGAGAGAGAAACAACAATCAATTCATGATCTTGACCCAATGCATTCATACAACCACAAGACAAGTCAGAACTGTTCCTCTGCCTCATCTCCCCTGTTATTGTTCCATCCTAAAGCTGCAACTGCTGGTGGAGACAGAAATACAAAAAATACCAGACCAGGACTTCACTCAAATCCCACAGGCAAAATCTATCATGTACTTTCTCCCTCCAAGATATTTCACACAATCACGGTTGTTTTCATCACATTCAAATTTGACAGGAAAAATACATTTCATAAAGGGCTTCCATTTCATTTCTCAGGGAAAATCTTATTTTTGTCTCCAAGTTTGCCATATCCTGAGATCAAACTTTTCCTGAATTGTACAATGATCTGTTATTTCTAGAGAGATATTGCAGCTTGAGTTTTGCAGATTCCCCACTCCAATCTCAGAGCAGCAGAGTCCTGCCAGCCCGATCTAGCACACAGAAAGGTTCGACAGATGGAACTGTCTCCGAGGTGCCACATAGCACCTTTGCAGCATGTGTGTATTATATAAGCAGGCAAGTAACTTGTTCAGCAACAGTTCACCTTCTAAATATTACTACTAAAAGAAAGAAACAGTGAGCTCCCAATCTTCCCCCCAGGGAGCAGCTCAGAGTGGCAGCCCCAGCTATTCCTGTCTCTTGCTTGAGACAGGTTTGCTTTTATCTTGCCTCTTTTTTTTATCGTTTCTTAGTTTAAACTTACTTGTTTAATTCTGAGTTTCTTCCCACTACACCTCTGAATAATTCTCAGTTTTCCCTTTCTCAGACCCACGATGGAAATCCAGCAAGGGGGAGACTTCTGAGACCCTCCCTGCATGTTGCAGTGGAGCAGGAGTTTTTCAGGTCCTGTGATTAACTCCCTGTTTCTTCCCTAAGTGCACTTCCAGCTTGTCCCAGAGTTTTCAAAACGCAGTCAGTTAAGTTACCAATGTCAGAATACTCACAGTGCACAAATCCCATCAGTGTACAATCACTGGGGTCTTCATGCAGACATATGCACAATTATAAAGAGGAAAGATTTGGAGCATTTCCTCCAGAAAATCTTCCTCTCCCAAAGCCTACCAGGTTTTCCCACACACCCTCCTGAAAAAGAATGGAATGCTTCCCCTTGGATCCCTTCGCCAAATCTGAAGGGACTGGAAGAGTCTCCCTTGGGCAGAAACTCAGAAGCTTTGGGAAGTGGCTTTGATATTTCTTGTTGCCACTTCCCTCAGCCCTGTGCACAGAGATTTCCAGACTCCAAGTCCTCAAGACCTGCTGATTTTGGACTCGGATTTCCCTGAATGGTGACAGTGCAGGACTGGGACACTTTCCATTTCACCGGGCTCGACTGACTGCCACCTTGGATCTTTGGGAGTGCAAGGAAGAGCCAGCCCAACATGTCAGGAAGTTTGTCGTGATCAGACAACCCTTCTCTAGCTGCTACTCAGAAAAGATGGAATCTGGCACAGCTACAAAGTTCCAATGCTCCCAGGAGAACATTGTTAGGAGAGAGGTCAGCTCTCTCCTGAGGCAATCAGGACTGGGAGTGCCAATATTCCACATATTGTACAACTGGGCCAGGACCTGCATTAGCCAACACGTTACTCCACCTTACTGCACCCCAAACCCAGCACCTCTCCCAGCTGAGGGCCCTGTCCAAGCACAGCACCCTCAGAACTCACAGTTTTGCCAACATTTCACCGTAAAACTGCTGCTGCTTTCACTGGACATTCTTGCTGTTTTGATCACTGCTATGAAGAAAGAGAAGTGAATTGCTCTTTGCCTAAGAAGTAACACAGGAATATTATGGGACCTGTTGAGAAATGTATCAAAGCAGCAAATTCCAAACACCAAAGGTGTGATCCTACAAAGCGGATGTAACTGAAAAAGGACATGTAAAATGTGCACAGTAGCTGTGGGTCAGGCAGAAAAGGTGGAAAGGACAGTTAGAAGGGTCTATTTTTAACCTATTTTAACACAAAGCACTAAACGGCTGATTACACAGAGACAGCAAAAAGAGAAAAAGATAAGGAGAATGTTAAACCCTTGCTTTTTACTCTCTCCAGTCCAGAACCTGGGGGTACGATATGGGCTGAATATTTCCTTTGACACACTATTTTCATGCCCAGGCATCGTGAAGAGACTGCTGTGGCAGAAGAGGCAAGCCCAGTGCAGAGGAGGGCAGCTCCCCCGGTGCCCCCAGAGGGACTTTCACTCCTCGGCTGAAAACAGTGCTGAGAAGCTGCACAAGAGACGATGCTCACATTGTTGGTAATTCACAAGTATAAAACACTTTTAAGCCCAGCTAAATCGGTCAATTACACTCACTTTACGGGTGCTTTTGCATCACCAAGATAGAACAAAGCAGCGGGAAGGTACCAGGGTTTCTGGTGTAAAACATGTGGCCATTGTAATAAAGGCACTTGTTATTTCACACATAATAACAGTTTAGCAATATTCACCCAAAATAATTAATTTCCTTTTTTAACTCAGTCTTCAAATATTCATGTTTGCTAGACGACACACTATGCCTTTTTATAGAAAAATAAAGGAATAAATTCTATATGAAATAAAGAGAAAATGGAAAGAGATTCTTCAAAACGGGAAAAGAAAATGCTACAGTTCAACATTTTAATTTAAAAAATCACCAACCCTCCTGCAGCATCTTATTGTTAAAACACTGTGATAAAAAAGGGGTGCAACATTTTTCTTCCCACTTTCACACTCCACACTCAGTTTGTGGGACATACCTCTCCTCTACTGAAACTTCCTTGAGCTGCTGGTGGGGTTTTGTGCCTTCCATCTCTCGGATGCTCACGGCATAGATCTTCGTGGTATAGTCAATGGCTTTTTCTCTTGCAACATCACTATCATAACCTTAGAAAAAAAACCAGAAAATAAAAGTAGCTCCCCTTGGAACAGTAGAGAACAAGATCTGCACCAGTAAAAGGAAGCAAGTCATATCAAGCTCTCCTTACTCCAAAATTCAGCACAGCAAAGCTTCTCTCCCACTACAAGTTAAAGCCCTGTGTGAGTCTCTGTGCAATGCAGATGAAGTGACCTCCCTCTTACCTCCATCTTCCTCGGCGTCCGTGTCAGACTCCTCGCTATCCACCAGCTTGCTCTCCTGGATGCCCAGGAACTCCCTGGTCCAGATCATGAGGGCGGTGTCTGCTCCCCCCACGGTGAGCAGCACCGAGTCGTTGTGCAGCCACTGCACGTTGGTCACCTGGGCACTGTGCCCCACGTACTTCTTGAACTTGGCATGCTGGCCCTGCACAGAGAGGCGCCCGTCAGCAGTGTGGGCACAGCCCTCCCTCAGGCCCTTTCTAGCCACAGAACCAATGCACTTTTTACCTTCACTGGGTATGAAAAGAGCTTCACAAACCCGAAGTCATCCCCTGTAGCCAGGAGGGTCCTGTCCTTGGTCAGACTGGCTGCATTGACCACGGTGACATCGCTGTGCATGGGCCAGATCCCTTCACAGGTGGGGCCAAGCACACACGTCCACGTGTCCCACTCGATCTTCTCTATCTGCAACCAGAATTTCCCCAGAAGAACTCCTCTTACTTCACACATACCAAATACAAACTAGTTTCAGGGGTGGGATATGAATTTAAATGTTTTTAGTTTTTAAGAAACTGTCCACTGTGTGTTTGTATTTACATTTACATTTGTATTTATACAGATACTGTGTATCTTCACCAAAGGCTTAGCACTTCAAACATTGCCACTTTCCCGAGGCAGAGCTCAACAGGGACACAAATCTCCTTGAAGATTTTCTGAGGTGTTAAACACTGGAGATTTTGTAGCAGAATTACTTGTCACAAATAATCACCATCATGAGCAGCCAGGTCACGCTGTTGGAAGATGGTTTATAGCCTGTATGCAGCTGACTACACAGACACAGGCGACTTCAGGGGAGGGACTATGGCAAGGGCCTGCTAATAAATCAACAATGGTAAATTCAAAGATACAAACAGAAACCTGCACTCTACCATTTACAAGTGCTAGGAAACACACTGTGGAATGAGTAAATAATTCTAGTTCTAGCCACTGCAAATATAGCATCATAAAAGGACAAAAAACCACCACTTGATGACAATTCTTAATATTAACTTTTACAGTAAAAAAACCCAGTCAATGTAATTGGTACCTCAGCAATTCTTATAATGTGTCTTTTCCCCCTCGGTGCTTCAAAAAATAGTTGTTCTTTGGCACCAGAATTGACTTGCAATAACTTTCCTGGATATAAAATGAGAGATTATTACGAATCTTATTAATTATTATAAGTATTATGTACTTTTGATTGAGCAAAGAGATTTCTGGGGGTAAGTTAAAAAATTCCCCTCCAGGGAATTATTCACTGCAAAAGTAAGACAGATGCTGAAAATCAGTCTCCTAAGGACCCTTTACTCGTGGTTCACTGAAGAAGTAGTATTTTAAATACCATCCAAAATCCTTAAAAAGTTACTGTTGTGCAGCAAATCAGTTTCTGCTGACAGGAAATACTCTGCTTGTGTTTAATCATCACACTAATGGAAGTGAAAAATAAACGCCTGTGCTAATAATTGTCATTAAAATTATACAAGACAGCTTTGCCAATAGTCACAGCACTGTCAGCTCCTGCCTCTCTCAGTGCCCCACTGACACCAAACTGCCCTTGGTGGGGAGCTTTCCCTGTGGTGTTACTGCCAGTGATCCCACACCACGGTTTGGGACACACGGGGTGGGGAGAAGGGCCCAGGCACACAGGTGGTCCCACATTAGCTCTGGGAAGGCTTATTGCCATGAGCTCATTAACGATGCTGCTGGACTTAATTAGCTGTGACAGGCAGGCTCTCCCTTCATCCCAGTGACTGCCAGGCAGTGCCCAGCAGAGAGAGGGAACTGGACACCACCCAGTGTAAGTGCACTGGCCCCACACAATGCTCCATGGGAAAAGCACGTGCAGCAGGGGCTACAGCTGCTCTGAGCCCCCTCACTGCCCATCCCCTGGGCACTGCCAGCAGAACTCTGGCCACACACATCACCTCTGGAGTCCCAGTCGATGTGGGTGATGTAGCTGGATGCACCTTTGCAAATGCCAACTCTTTTGCTGGTAAGCACATTGTAAATATCCACAAAGTTATCGTGGGAGGCCACAGCCAGGTACTTTCCCGACTCTGTGAAGAGGAGACATTGAGGTTACTAAAACCTTATTAAATCTAATTCCTATTGTTACTGATTTACACTGCTGTAGTGCACCCAAATCCACCAGTCAGGGTGCCCTTTACAGCAGGCAGCACACAGCCACACGGAATTGTGTAGTACTTAATGCATGGAGCACACACAAAGCCAGTCTTCCTTGGGAACATTCAGCCTTGTCCAGAGAAGAACAAACCCCAGCATACACCCCCCACCACCACATTCCCAGCTGGCTGTACCTCGTGAAAACTTTATATCCGAGATCATCTCCTTCCTGTGGTGAAAGGAGACCATGTCCTCCACAGTGTCAGCATTGACCACCAGGAAGCTGCCGTCGTTCAGCCCCACAGCCAGGGCTTTCCCGTCGGGGGAGAAGGCACAGCAGCGCCCACCTGCCGAGGGAACAGAGTGGGTGGGACAGCCAGCACTCAGCCACAACTCAAAGCGTTTACAGCAAGTGCAGAGTTTTAAAATAGATTTGTCACTTATTAAAACATGTTATAGAGGGCTAGGACTAATGCTTTGTCACATGGAAATGTGCCCTCTGTACAGGGGCTTCTTGAGCTGACAATGCTGGTCTGATCCCTCTTGAAATGGGTTTATGTGCAACTATCACCTTCCAGCTGTGTTCTAAACACACCAGTGACAGAAATAAAACAAAATAAAACCCCAAAACACATACATAAGGGAAATTCAGATGGAAAAGTCAAACTCATTAGAGGCAGGGTAACTACATGTCTTTCAGAGATACCACACTTGAAAACTTCTTCTTTGTAAGACTGAATAATGATTCCTTCCAGTGGAGCACATTTAAAACAGGTGTACTTCCTCCACTTTTTTGCCTCAGCATTATTTCTGACCATACTCTCTCCTACAACTATCCTCACCCACCCCGGAGTTCACCTCTCCAAATCAATTAATTGTGTTTTCCCTCAGCCAGAGTTCCTGTGCTCTGCATCTGACACTGAAAATGAACAATATAAAATCTCCTGAAGGATATCAATGAGGAAACAAACCAAGAGAAAGCAGCATTTCAACATAGCTCATCTAATTTTACAGAGAGGAGAGGGCAGGAAAGCTATTATGCTGGCCTTAGGTATTCCCGGGAAGGAAAAGGATTCTGAGGTCAACTCATTCCCCTTGAAACCGGAGGAAAAGAGATTAAAGTTCATTTTACTATTATTCATTACCATAGATTACAGTCCTTTTTCTTTCCACCCTTTTCACTGAGTTGACACATGCCAAAGGCAGTTCATTTCCTGTGCTTCCCATTCCTTAATGACCATGCCCTTTCCCTGCCCACTGAATGGCTGTGGTGCCCCAGGAGCAAGAGTGCCCTGTGACAGGCCATGTGTGTGACAGGCAGGGGACAGGTACCTTTCCTGAGCTTCCTGACGGCCAGCATGCGGTGCTGGGAGGGCCCTGTGACAGGCCATGTGTGTGACAGGCAGGGGACAGGTACCTTTCTTGAGCTTCCTGACGGCCAGCATGCGGTGCTGGGAGGAGAGCTCCCAGATGCGCAGGGTCTTGTCGTCGCTCACCGTGGCACACACGGGCAGCAGGGGATGAGCAGCCAGGCCCCACACCTCTCCCTCCATGTGGCCCTGAGGAAACCATCCACACAAGAGAAGGGATGCCCCCGGGGCTCTGTGATGTGCTCCAACACCTGCCCTGCTCACTGACAAGTCCCAGGCAGCAAGGCTTTCACCATCTCCCCAAAGCTGTCCCTGTTCAAACAGCCTGAACACCTGCTGTTCCCTCTGGCAACTATCTAGAGTACTCTTCCACAGCCTTAGTTCTAATTCCTGTTCTTCCAATATTCTCTTTGCCAGACTGGAAATGACCATGAAACAGTTATGCCCCAAACAGGATCCTGAAGTCCTAATATGGGCTAATGTCTTCAGGGTTTATGTCATTTTTTACATCCTGGAGAGCTTGCTTGCCCAGAACAGTCAGATTTAGTTCTTTTAATCTTTCCCCACACTATCAGTTTTCCAACTTGTTCATCACTCTTCCCTGCTTTTTCCCCAGATATCCTTCAGCTTGCATGCATCTTCTGGCACCGTGTCAAGGTTAAATCATTTCTTCCTACTCTCACTCTGGATTAGTGTATGAATTCAATGGTTTATAAAATATAACTTCACACATCTAGACTAGTAAGGCTGCCATGCAGGCAAGACAAATTTGAAGGATTACTTCAAGTGATCAGAACTAACCGAAAAAAATACCAAAGAAATGGTTTATTTGTAAAAAACAATGTTAGTCAGTTATAGAAAGCAAAAGGCAAAACCCTGACAAATTATAACTCAATAAATGTTCCATACAATTTTCTGCTGGGGTTATGAAAGGCACTGAACCAAGGTAGCACCAAATCCATCAGTGGACATACACATGAAATTTTTTTAACCAAACTTTGCAAAATATTGGTTTTTTTTCAAAAAACAGTCCCTTTATGCTTTGCACCACCTGCAATGACAACCGTGTCACTGCAGGAAGCTGTCATTGCTGCACCATTTTTCACAGGATCCTTCAGAACACACTGTGAAAGGAAATAAATGGAACCACACTGTCAAAGTAAAATAAATCATGTTAGTTCTACCCTTCACTTCTCATTTTTATGTTGGGTCCTAAACCTAATTGTCTAAAAAGTTCTCAGAGAGTCTCATCAGCCTTTGAACTTCAGGTTCTGTTGGTTTTCCCTTCACAGTTCCATAATCCACAGTGAATCTCAGTCATTTACGTAACAAAGCACCACCGGAGCAAGGAATGGACTGGTGGCCAGCAGGGTTAATGAAAACAGCCAGAAAACAACTGGGAAAATCTCACAATGTCTTGTGTTTTCACAGGGAGTAGTTTGGGATGGAAGATCCCCACAGTACCTGGACAAGCAGAGTCATAGGCCCACTTTTATCGATTTCAAGGATCTCTCCATTCTTTGTTCCCACCAGGATGTGCCCGTGTCCCAGGCTGATGGCTCGGATAGAGGGGTTGTCCTCTAAAAGTAAACCTGAACAATGCCAAGATATTAATGTCATGTTTTTATTGGGAAATCCAGAAGAGCCTCATATCCTCTAGAGTTTATATACAATTAAATCTGTTTCAAATCATGATGAGACACACAAACTGCTGAAATCCTTACTAGAACACACTGACCAAGCCATACCTTTGGAACTGGCAGATAGTGCTGCTCTTTTAATAGCATATGTCTTCAGACACCTTTCAAACATATCATCCCAAAGGGCCACAATCCCATCTTTTCCACCAGTTACAAAGCCCTGTGCAATACAGAGGGAAAGCACACACAAATGTCAGCACTCATATGGTGAGACTGAAAACATGTCCAACGGCACAGTAAAGTCTCCCCTGCATGTTACTCATGTGTGAAACTAAAAAATACTGGAGTCTGTACCTTGGAGGGGAAAAACACAAGGGGACAAGATTTAGAGTTGCTTTTCTAGGGTTATAAAGATTTAAAAGCACACAGAGCCCACACAGTCGGAAGCAGTAATGCTGGACCTTGATGTTTGTATGCATGTGGAAATAAACTATGGAAAAATATGTATTTGATCCTTAGAAGAGGCAGTAGTCGGAATAATGGCTTCTCAAGTTATTCCAAGTTCAATGGACTCAGCAGATGCTTCAACCTGGGTTCTAAAAATGCATTAGGGACCAGTTCTTAGATAAATTCCCTTGGTAGACTGTCTGTGCCAAGTGAATGTAAAACAGCATAAATAACGAACCAACAAGAAAGTAAGTGAAGAGCATGTTCAGTGCCAAGATCAAACAGAAAAATTGATGAGAAAGCTGGGAACAATCAATTAGGGCCAGAAGGGACTGAGCCACAGGGATCTTAATTGACCTTGATGTATAAAAACGTTAATAGCTAACATTGTTCTCATGCTATACCTCTACAGCTGAAACTACAGTCTCAGAAAGGACATTCCCTTACCAACATCTTCAAATTGCTATGGGCAAAACCTTGTCCTAAGCTCATTTACGTGATGCCAATAATCCCTTTTGCCATAGCTCCTGTCAAAGCTGTACTGATGCAGCTGAAGGACGACCCAAATACCTTATCCAGTGCGTGCATGGCAAACACGGGCCCGTCGTGGGCTTTCACTGTCCTCAGCAGCAGGGTGTCCTTCCAGATGTAGATGTCCCCGGTGGCAGCCCCGGAGAACACCAGGTCCTCCACGCGCCCGTAGGACACGCTCATCATCGTCTCCAGCTTCCCCGCCGTGCCGAACGTGCCTCGCCTGGAAGTGAAGCCCCCACCTGCACCGGGAACAACAGGCTGTTGTACCAACAGTGCTGCAAATATCTGAGCCCACCACTTCCTTGTGGCAATGGACAAAGGGAAAACACAAGCAGAGCGGGTCAGGCCAGGAATGACAGCTCTGGAGCAGCACAGACTCCAGTTTTCAGATTGTCTTTCCAAGCAAGGAATATATTTGGGGGGAATAGTGCAAAAAGAACTAATACAATGGCTGGCAGAATATTTGTTCCAAGTCACTTCTCTGTAGGTGATCACGACTAGAGGTCTATTTCAGTTGTCCCCTGGCAACCTGACACTTCGACAGCAGCTTTGCAGAATAAACGGGAGGATTTGGTGCTCCTCTGGTTGTGAGAGAACCAAACTGCCACGCCCTGCTTTGGTTCAGAAGCAGAGGTGGCCATAAGGCCCATGAATGAATGGTTACAGACAACAGCACTCATGCAGCCCCAAAATCCCCCTGGCAGTGGGGCCCTGTGTCAGGGCAGTGCTCACAGCACGCCGGGTCCCACTGCAGCCACATCCCCTGCCCCAAAGACACCTCTGTTACTGCAGAGGGGCTGTGCTTGCAGCCACATGCTGCTCAGGGCACACTGCTGCAGTGGGGTCTGGCAAACAGCAGGGCAGGTCTACCAATTACCTCAGAAACAGCGTACACCTTCAGTTTCTTCACGCTGAATCTGAGAGCACCTGGACTGCTTGTACGCTTAAAGCACAGTACAAGGCAGGAAGTTCTCAAAACTCCCTCAATCTTGAGCTGTCTTGAGGTCTATTTTTAGCTGCCCTTGTTCTAAGTTTTACACACAGAAGATGATCTCCATACACAGTACTTGTGCCATGTGTGCACAATTAAAAGTGTGAAGAACTTTTAATGAGGAATGAAAAATCCACTCCTGAATTAAAAATACCCTCAGTCAGAACCCAGCCTTGTGGCCTTTCTCAGTCTGACAGAACAGCCTGAATATTTCCCTTAGTAGTTTGTAGAATCTTACCCTGCTTTTAAATACTGGAGAACTCATTTTCATTTGTCATTATTTAGAAAAGAAAACTCTTGTGTTGTACAACAAATATATTACCTTGATGTCTTGATTCTTGTGAAACCACATCATGATTTTTTGCCTCCTGGATGGAACACAAGCCCTGTAAACTTTTCACAGAAGGGCCATCGTGTCTGGGTGAATTCAGGGCTGCCTGTTTCCTGGGAGCCCAGGATGCTTGCTCAGGAGAATTCCTCAACTGTGATTAGAATTTCAACACAATGGCCTGGAAATTCTTTTCACCCCTTCAGTATTGTGGTAACTGGAAAATTGCTTTACAAACAAAGCAAATTCCTAAACTGAGAACATGATGTTCCTGTATTAAAAACACACACATTCTCATATAAATTAAATATAAAATACCCAATACAGCACCTGTCTGCTGCCAAAACTTGATGTGCTTCATCCCAACTGTGACCAGTTTGTCGACGTGGTGTGGATTACACTTCACTACAAATATTTTATCTTTATGGCCCCTGCAATTAAGATAAAATGTAGAAAAAAACATGATAAGAGGGGACTTAACATTTCAAACTAATTAAATCATTAAGATAATTCATTTCCCCATCTAACAAAAAGCAGAGAGCCATATTTCTAATCCACAAGGGTTTAGCCCTGGAATTTTGCCCCGCAGAGGAGGAGGATGAAATTGAGCATAACCCATAAGGGAATCAGAGCCCAGAAACGTGGGGAGTAAAAACCTGTCTCCTCCTGGATCTCAGTTCGTTTGAGTCATGACGAAGAAGCAGGAAACAAAGGGCAAAGCAATTAAGAGAAGGCTTAAAGGTCAACATAAATATTTAAATGGATGAGAACTCAACTAATAAGCATGAAAAAAATACTCTGACAAGAAAAATGAGGGAGTGTTTAATCCACTGTGCTTCAAGACGAAAAATAAAGTATCAAACCATAAAAATATATTTAGGAAACAGTTCCTTTAGCAGCAGCACAGACACTGTCAGGTTTAGTGCTCTGGTAACCAAGCTATGCTCGTTGATATAAGTATTTATGGGCATCAAGGACTTTCAATATCCACTGGCAGGTTTTGTCCCCTGACAATGTCACTTCTGCCCAACAGCAGCAGGTCTGGAAAGTCATGTGGTTCTGGAGCCCTTCGTGGAGACAGGACCTTCCTTCAGAGGGTCAGTCTGCATGCAAACCAGCCCTGGACACCTTTGACATCAACATGTGGTCACTTCCAACTTACTCCACAGGGATTTTAGTGAAACTACACAGGAGATTGTAGGGCCAAGGTAGGGTAACAAGCTATACAGTTTCTCTCTGAAGCAATTACAGTGAGTAACTGAGAGCATGTCCTGAACGTTGCAACAAGAAAACTGAGAGCTCATCCTGAAATGAGCCATCCTAAAAAGAATCAGCAAGAAGAATATTCATAAAAAATAAATATGAGTGCAGAATAAACAGAATGAATGTCTGTACACAGTGAATGACACTCAGTTTTCAGGCCTCTCTGAGTCTACATGACTGCAAGGAGATGTCCTTGTATTCCTGGGTGCAAGGGCCATGTGAGGGTCACGTCTCCTCTCTTGGTTTTTGTGTCTCTCTTTCTATGACCTACTGTGCTTACCAGAAGACAAAACCAATAGTTTAAACTGGAACACTTTGGAAGACAGAGTAATTATTTTCTGCTCTTTGTGGGGAGCCTGCACATTTCCCAAATAACAGACAGCAGATCCACTGGGTACACACAGCCTTTTGTGCCGAGAGGAAGCTGAGTGCTCAATGTTCTCTCTGTCCTGTGAGCACCATGAGCCAGGCAGGGACACAGCTCATGCTTACCTTGTTTTTGAAAGCTTAAAGGTCAGCCTGGGAATATAGAAGGTATTTCTTTTCCTGCATGTCAGGCACAATCTGTCTGGAGACAACAAAACTGGGATTGCAGAGCGAGTGAAAATGTCATGTTTTACAGCACAGGCAAGGCCGTTGCTAAGCAAACACTCTAGCACAGATTTTAAACAGGGTTTAAAACCTCCCTGCCTAATAAACTAGATGTCTGAGACAGAACTGTGTGGCTAATAGAGATTAGAGTGAAACACAGAGTAAAACATGCATTTCTTCAGTCCTGCTACACTACTACCAGCCAGTGCTGCCATGAGGAAATCTGATTTCTTCTGCAACATGCTCCCATACCATAATGAAATAAACTGCCTTTCACGGGCACTTTTCTGCAGCTATTCCAGTAAGAGCTACATGTTACGTGGCTGCAGACAGCATGTGAAATTACCTCCCTGCCTTTCTGGTACCTGTGTCCACCCTCACAGGAACTCAGGGCTGGTCCCTGACCTCAGAGCTGCCTTTGCTCTCTCCAAGGGGAGGACAGAAACCAGGTTCTTCTACAACCTAATGCTATTGCTGCAATTCAGTATTGCAGAACAAAAGAGCAAACACGTAAACTTTAATCCAAGTCTCTTCTCAACATTGTTCCCTTCAAACCAATGCAAAGATATTGGGGGCCAGGTTATTGGCTGAGCTTTCAGTGAGCAACTGCAAAGAGCAAAACAGCTCAGGAAAAGCTGACTCAGAAGGAAGGCAGGATCAGTAGTCCTTGAAAAATCTGTATTAGAGGGAACACTTTTTCTTTTTAGAGAAGTGATCTGGTTGTGCACATGGATGGAACCCAGCATGGCATCTAATGCATAAAGGAAATGACACCTGTGATGAGCTCTGCCCTGAACCAGGACATAAAACTGGGAGAAAATCCTAACTGAACCTGCAAATCCTTAAATGAGCCCTGTATCAGTGAGGCCATCCTGACAGACAGGCCAGGGATCTCCTGACAGAAACGGTCCATGGGATTTCCAAACACTGAGCTGTAGATCCCAAGGGGTTTAGTCTGGGATGTTGCTGAAGCACCATTCTGTTCTCAGAGAGAGTTCTGGTTTATCACTTCATTTATAGGAAAAAGGAGGATGATGCTCCTCAGAAAAATGTAACGAGAGGGGATATTTATACCCTGTGTATTCCTACCTGGTTGTTGCCAGCTTCTCCCCTTTTTTCCAGTCCCAAAACACAATGGCATGATTGTCATCCAGCCCAACAGATGCCAAACACTTCCCATCAGCTGCACAGAAGCAATACTTGGTGTTAAAGGTGCTCAGGCTTTAGCTGAGAACACAGCAGGCAGTCAACACAATTACATTGCAAACTGCATTTCTAAGGATGTATTATAAAGCAGAAAACCCAGAACTAACAGCTGGGAGAGACTGGAGTTCAGATTCTGGGCAAACCAATGATCTTTCCTAAGACAGCCACAAACCATTCCTTGCGTAAATACAAGGAAGGTAGGCAGGATCAAACAAGACAAGTCATGTTCATAAAGCCCAAGTACTCTAAATTCACATCACATTTCACTGGAATATTTCTGATCAGATGATGCTTCTTTTCTTTTGCTTGAAATGGAGAGAAGAATTATTAGGGTATGAAATGGGTGGTTAAATTTTCATAGGCAGTGTGATGAAACTATAAATATGATATAGAATTTAAAGGCTAAAAATAACTGCTGGCTCTTCTCTTTCACTGCAGGAAAGACACAGCACTACTGATAATGAGAGGAAGAAAAATACATAATTCAACAGTACCCAGGCATGAAATAGTGATAAACACCACCATTGTTAAACTTTTAGAGACAAACTTCTGTCCTGAAATTTTGGGAAATCTGAAAAACTAAGCCATAATTGCTGCAGTCCACGACAAGAAAATTGAACTTTATGGGATGTAGCGGGAGCTCATTATCTGCTAATTTTTTTAATTGAAGGAAAGTTAAAGCTGGAGGGAGCAGAGCTGGGCAGAGGCTCTGAAGGAGAGCCCTGATTTGGGAATGTTGCTGCCCACAGAAGGTAATGTTGAGCACCCTGGGCTTGGGCATTTTTCACTTCAAGAATACGAAGTACCAACTACTCCAGCAGAACTACTTCACAGTTTGTAAGGCTGAATATGCTGTCCCGGTGTTCAGTGAGAGTTCTGCGAGAAGCAAGCCAAGGAGGAGAAGGGGAATTCCAGAATGGGGAAAAGAATTTGGAGCTGAACGAAACAGGCCAGATGGAAGGAGCGTGCACAAGGCAGGAAGGATGAAGCAGAAAAACAGGACAGGAAACTCAAACTGAGGTTATTAAAAAACCAAAATAAACCAACACAATTTAAACTTTATTCACTTGGAACAGAAGGGTTTATGCACTAACACACACTCCAACTAACATCCCAAAGTCTGGATGATGAATCAGCCACCAGAGGGCACATGCAAACATTGCAGGAGTGAAACCCTGCTCTGGGAATCCCAGGCCCAGAAGGGTCCTCCAGGAGGGAGCCAGCCCTGCACAGTCAGCTGCCCCAGCAGCGACAGCCAGCAAGGGCGGGGAGCTGTGGGTTTCTTTCCTTAAGCCTCAAGGAGTGCGACCTGAACCTCATTTTGAAACAGCTGTTATTGACACTGAAAGCTCCCTCCATAGGAGCAGGGTAGCCCTGTGAGCCCACAGTGAGGTGCATATTTGCACAGCTACCACCCCATCTGTGCCAAGAATCTGAACTAAAGCCAGCTGGGAATGCAGTTGGTGCATTATTCTTCGGATCAGGTCCTAAAGCAACACTGCAATGTTGAGTGGTCACTGCATTTCAAAAGAGCTTTAACATTTTGTACACATTTATGCCCATAGAAACGTGACCAGTTTATTCTTTAGACTTTTATAGAGGTACGTGGATTCTAATACCCAGAACATTCCTCCTGGATAAAAATGTAACCCACAAAGTGTTTCTAAATATACATATATGAGCACTTGTCCAACTAAGGGTCTTAACCAGGAGTTTTTTAACACTTCTGCACACAATGTCAAGTAAACCACCCTTATCCATTTTCCCTTCTTCTGGCACCATATCTGCTTTCAGAGCTGGGTTACACACACAGTGGGTCACCAGTTCCACATCTAAATTCCAGCTCTTGGATGGACAGCAAGGCTGCTCCTCTGCTAATGGAATATGACTCAGTTCCACAGAGTCTTTGTGGAAATCAAAATTCTTTTTTCACACAGTCCTGTCTCATAAGCGTGATCTATGTCCTAATGAGTCCTTACCACACTTCTGGAGAGGAGAATATGAAATAAATTATCTCTAATTGAAAAAAAAAAAGAGATTAAGGAAAGGATAGTTCAGTTAAAATCATTGCCCCTCCCTTTTTTAATAGGAGGGAGAACAAATTTTCAAGCCCTTTTATAAAGATGCAGAAGTATCTAAGTGCCCACCATATGAAAGTGAGACAGCTTAGGGCACCCAGCTCAGAGAGACAAGTTGCAGAGAGTGCAGACAACTGTTTGTCATATTTACTTCTGTAAACTCCCTGGAAAATATGGGAATTGTTAGCAAATGTGAAGAGTTGTGTGAGCCCAGAGATGACATTTCCGACTTGTTTCTATACTTTGAGTCACCATCCTGCCTGCTTTTAAATTCCTACAGCACCGTGTGACAGCCACTAGAATTCCAGCTGTACATTGGTATTATCTATTAGACACCACCAAAATCAATTACTGAGCCACTGACTTTACCACAACCTATTTTTATCCAAACAGCGAGCAGACTTCCATGCAAAGTTGGCACTGGATGTAATTTTACAGCTATTAGAATTAACATTTCACCCCAAGGATTGCCTTTTAATTTATCATTTAGAGAAATGTGGGTTGTGGCTTACCTGAAAAATCCAGTGCACACACTCCTCTCTGATGCTGGCCCTTGAGCAGCGACAAACATTTCAGTGTCTGGGTGTCCCAAACATGGATGGCAGCATCCCTTCCAACCTGCAACAGATGGTTAATTGGAGCATCTGCCCACACAAGTAATGAGCACTGACACAGCTCTAAAACCCTCCACAGGTAACTACTTTCTCACTTTATCTTTTTCAAGATCTATTTTCTCTTTCAGAGAAACATCAGTGGAAGGTCCCTAAAATGACACTCTTCAGCACCACATTCACGATATGAATTATCCTGGTGTATGACTGTCTGTGAATACACTGAATGTGTCATATTCAGTACCTGGAATCAGTCGTGTCCGACACAAAGCAGCTTTGGGCTGAGCTTTGGAAAGCTACTAATACAAAAACACTGTGCCATTAATGAAAGCCCCAAACCTCTGCAGACATGGATAAAACACAGTCCTGTATTTTATAGAAGAACTCAGAGGTTCAAAGCACAAGACTGGCAGTTTTATGCTATATAGGAATGGTTTAAGGATCACATGAGGCTACTTTGAGCTTGGCAGGGCTACGGGAGCCAACACACAGGAGGAAACCCCAGACATAAGGAAGAAGAGCATTTCCCCCAGCCGTGCCCGTCCTGCTGACAGCCTTGTAAGCCCCACCTGGCCGGTGGCCACGTAGTCCTTGAGGGGGTGGATGCTGAGGCTGAGGATGTCGTCGTCGTGGCCCAGGTAGAGCCTCTGGGCGTGCTGCTGGCGGCTGTACACCACGGCCACGGCGGCGATGTGGTACACCACCTCCCCCGCCTGCGTGTAGAACAGGTTGTTCCGGCAGTCGTAGCCGCGGTACCTGCAGCAAACACACGCCAGGCTGCTCTGGGTACCGGCACTGCAAACTCTGCCCGCCGCCTGGGGCAGCGGGGAGGAGGGAAGCGCTGCCACCTTCAGCCCCACAGCAGCACACACTGCTCCGTTCCCGAGGCTTCCCCTGGTTTGCTTTGCACCTGATGCCTAAATTGGTACCGGTTTCACAAAAACACTGCATCATGCATGTAGACTTGTGTGCAGGGAAGTGTTACAGGAATTGGGATTGAAGCAGAAATCCATCAGGCATTTTAACAAATCACATCCATCAAGGGCAACTTAACAGAGGATCTCTGCTCCAGGTGTGGAGAACAGCCGGTGTGAAATGTAATTTTATAAAAAGCAACACTGATGTAGCAGTCATCAAATGGCCATAGTACTGTAACCTTCCCCTGTTCCTTAACAAATAGGATCCCAGAATGGTTTGCGTTGGAAGGGACCTTAAAGCCCATCCAGTCCCACGCCCTGCCATGGGCAGAGACACCTCCCACTATCCCAGGTTGCTCAGAACCCTGCCCAGCCTGGCCCTGAAATACAACTGAAAAGAGAAAATCTATGTCTGACACTCTAAAAATCACCCACAGTAACAATGGCAAACAAATGATTGTGGGTAAGCAGCAGCAGATGCTTTGCCAAGGCTCTGATGTGACCTGTGAAAGCACCCCAGCACGTTACCCAGCAGCAGTGACAAGTGTTCTCCAATATCCCCTACCCATGTATGAACTGCAGCTTCAGGCTGTCCTCGGGTGCGCGCTCTCTCTTGAGGAAGGGCACTGAGTGGTTTTTCTCTTTGCTTTGCTGTTTCAGCTGAGGTAGGTCTTCTTTGTAAACCTGCAGAAGAATTCCTGAAGTTAACCACAGGGCCCTGGTTTTCTGAATGTTTGGATGTATGACGGAAAGGGACTGTATAAATATGAAATTTCATATGTGCTGATGGGATGTTGGGCAGCTACAACAGAGTCAGGCACTACTGCTCCCAGCCTTCCAAGGACAATACTTGTGCTCTGCATGATGAACTCCCCTGACCTGAGTGGCCCAGAACAGCACCAGAGTGGGCTTAGTTCTAGAAGATTCCAATGTCATTTAGTGAAAAGGAATGTAAACACTGAGTGGAAGTCTTTAAGTGTCTTAACTTCCTATGTACTTCAGTGTCCACGCTCAAAGCTGAGCATAAAGCATTGATTCTATGTAGGCATACAAAAACCAAAAGCACTTCAGTGATTTGTCAATGTGTCCACAATGCCAAAGTACAATTACAGCTCTATAAATACACTAAAACCACAAAATACTTTCCATTTAAACATTTCAGAAATGCTGAAACTCTGGGGAGCTGCTAAAGATGTTTGAAGCATCTTCAGAGCTGTGGCCACAAACAAAGTCCACTGTAAAGCTGAAATGTACCTTTATTGTTTTCTTTCTGGGTCTCTTGGACAAATGGACAAGGAAATTGCCATTCCCACAGAAATCTACCCGAGTGCCAACACAGAACACTGGATTTTTGGAAGAAAGGTGTTCATAGAACAAACAGAGCTTTGGAAATGGAAGGCACACAGAGCATTAGCATACTGTGCCTGTCACTGTGCATGTATTTTATCTGGAGTGCTCTCATCCCTCTGCTCTTGCTCCTCAGTGCAAAGAAAACAGGAGCATCATTTTCTGATGCACCTTGAAATCTAGAATCCTCTATGCTGTTCAGCCACGACATTAAAAAAAACCCACCCAAACCCCAGTTCTCAAAATAAGATTAATGGTTTTGTTTGCACGTGCTTTTGTCAATTATTTCCTAAAAAATAAATGCCAAGTGCAGCTTCTACTTGGGGCTGTCTCACACTTCCTATATAAGATGCTGTTTTATATTGCTTCTGGCTTTTCCATGCATTAACCTGCCTGGAATGATGCTGTTTAACTGCCTACAAGTATCTCTTCCCTTTTAGTTTTTCGACCCAGACCTTTTTGACACACAGACAGCGTGGAGGAGGATGCTGTTTGATTTGAATACAGATGGAAAAACCAGGAGGAGGAGGAGGGGGAGGACAGGACAAGCACTGCAGGGAGACTTGGAGCCAGAGGGGAGGGAGAAAATTTGACAAAACCTTCTGTTCCCTTTGCCAAATGTGATTGATCTCCGTAATAAACCAAGTGAATGAAGCTGTTGATAGAAGGACCTGTGTCATTTACTGCAGAATCCAGGAAGTGAGGTGAAATGACAAAGGATGCTTTGGCTAATGCATGGGACATTACAGCTGGATTTTCCATGGTCTAGAAAGCAGCCCTATGCCAGCCATTAAATCCCTCAAACAAACCCAAACTGAGCTCAGTTTGCATTTCTCACATTTCTTACAAGATCCCAGTCCTGCCCTGAGGAATTTCTGACCTTTCACCACTGCCACTGAGAGGTGACAGTGCAAGGTTACAACTAAGATTCGATTCACGACAGCAGCTCCTGAAAATCAGGTTCCAAAGAATTGTAAATAGAAGCCAAACGCACAGAATGGTTTGGGGAAAGGACCTTAGAGATCACCTAGCTCCAACCCCCCAAACCCGCTGGAATTCTTGTCTCCAAACCCTTCTGGATTCTCCCCCCAGCTGAAGCAAACTCCGGGTTTAGCACGTCAGTTGCCCAATGCACTGAATGCCAGCCAGGTGAGTCTGATGAACCAGCAGCCATGGTCCTTACTGAGTACAGTATCCGTACAGTATAACCTGCCAAGTGGCTGGCAGGGTGTTCCTGCAGGCTCACCTGGCGATCGTAGTTGATTTGAGCCTCCTGCTCGATGTCCGAATCCAGCTCGGGCACGTCGGAGAGGTCGGAGTCTGACTCCTCGCTGTAGGAATCCACACCACCCTCTGCTTTGGAAACAAAACCAACCCACACGCTGAGCACACGGCATGCCAAGGGGGCAGGATGGGATGCTTTGAGAGAATTTACGCTATGGGTAAGCTCTGTCCAAGAACGCTGGGCGCTGCGGCAGCTTGTTAAGGTCACAGGGGCTGCCTGGATGTGTCGGGTTTCATTCCCGCCTCTCCCACTTCCCTGCCCGGGGCAGGAAGGTGGCAGAGGGAAGCACAATCACTGAGCAGTTACTGGTACAGTTCCAGCACCAGAGAACTCTGCTTTCTTAACAGGCTCTGCAGTGCAAACACACAGAAGTGGCAAACAAAAGCTGCCAGCGAACACTCTTTGTGTTTAAAGTAATTGCTGTAACAGAGTATTCTACCAAACTGTGCATTTATGGAGTGAAACTTTGCCTTTTTGCTGCAGGGAATCCAGATTTTAGCAACTCTCACTGCGCAGTTCATATGGCTTTGGTAGAATATCATAAGTATAACAAGAGAAAATCTAAAGTACAGCTACCAGAGCAATATGAGAGATTGCACTGCAAAATAAAATTAAACCATTCAACACAGGCAGTCAGATTTCTGAATGCAACTTACATGGCTAAGCTTGAAAATTTAATTATCTAGTCCCTCCAAATGTGTTCTTTTACATACTTTGATACACTATTTGTGTATTCCTGCATGCTTTTAAACTGCAGCAGTTTTTAATGGACCTTGCCTGAAACCAGTGCTTGTCTCTGAAAATTCAAATGTCCAAACATGCTGAGCATCGGCAGCTCCAGAGAATTTTAATAAAAGTAAGTCCTGTTAATTCAATAAAAGCTTTTCCACCAGTGCTGCACTCTGTGCTGATTTCATTTGATAAATACTTCAGCAGAGAGCCAGTTTACCTTGTGGAGAGGCTTCCAGGATGCCATTTGTTATCCCTTCTGGAACAAAGCGCCACTGGAACACAGAGTGGTCAGCACCTCCTGTGCTCAAAACCCACTGGAAATCGTGGGACCAGCGGACATTGGTGACATGTGCTGAATGGCCAACGTACTTCCTGAATTTAGCTCCTGAAAAACAGCAACAAAACTGCTGGCATGGAAGAACAAAGGGTAGCATCACTAATAAAGTCAGGCTGCTAAGGGAAACACAGTCTAGGTACACTGGTGGAAAATGAAAACGAAATACCCAAATGCCTCATTTGATATTCTGATACAGAAGTAATTACAATATAAAAATAAATTACATTAAAATAATATGAACAATATCTCCAGTTTCCAGAGAAGTACTTAAACCTTGGCAGGAAGTACCAGATACCCCCAAGGTTTAATTTACCCCTTTCTGGCCATGACTGCCAGTGTGAACCCTACATGCGTTACATCCTGTCCTATAAACACAAATTTTGAAAATACACTGATGTGATCTCAAATTAAACACTGAAGGCCACAGAAAGCCAAAAGGCTGTTCTATTTATGGTTGGCTTGATGCTTGGTGCAGTGCAAATCCTGAGGAAACAAACACACTCTCAATAGTTCTCAAACCAAGCACATACCCTGTATGGGCAGGAAATTGCTACAGAGAGGTTAAAGTCCCAGCTTTATGTCCCTTCATGATGACACAAATTGTGCACATACTCACTTGGATTAAACATAAGAATGAAAAGCTACTCTCAGAAAATACACTGCTACATTATGAAGGTAATACTGCATTTGTCAGCAACACAAAACACTGTCCTACCTTTCTTTAAGCATGGAAATCTGAATAACTTCACCAGCCCAAAATCATCTCCAGTCACCAGCACTGAGCTGCTGTAATTCCCATCCACAGAGTTGACATCCGTAATGTTGGTGTATTTTGGCCAAATTCCACTCACTTCAGATCCTATCACACAGGTCCAGGAGGCCCAGTGGATTCCTTTGATCTCATCTTTGCTAGTGAGATGCTTCCCAGCTGAAAGTATGAAAGTGAATAATCAATGTAATAATTTGCTTTTTGGTAAACTCCATCTCTTTTCATTAAGTTTATCTGTGTGTTCTGACTGTGATTAATTTTTAACCTCAATCAAGACAATTCATAATCTTTTTAAAATTCCTATAATCTTCTAAACTTTTGAAAGTGTTCTCAAGTAAGAGTAAGAATAAATCAATCATCTATCAGTATTGTTTCTACTACCAGGCTGTACCACTGAGAACCTCAGCAGCGAGAGCCAACTCCAACAGTTCTCCCAGTTTTAATTGTTGCATTCTAATCACTAACACACAGATCACCCATCGTTTGAAGGAAGCACAAACAGGGACAAAGGTGCTTTGGGAGTTACCCAGAAGCTTCACCCTGTGAAAGTTCCTATGTATTTCTGTAAGTTCTAGCTGTAAACTTGGCTTGCAGGTGTATTTTTTATTCATATTTGAGGTGTTCTCTCCCAAGCCGCTCCCAGTTTCACCCCCCATGCCACAAGCCCTGCCACACTCACAGGGCATCTTGTAGAAGAGCCTTTCCCCGGCGCCGTCGTTGGTCTGCAGGAACTTGCTGTCCACAGACCAGTCGAGGTGGGTGATGAAGCTGGAGGACTTGCTGCACTCGCCGATCTTCTTGTAGCGCTGAGCCACGGCGTAGATGTCCACGGGGCCGTCGTTGGAGCCCACGGCCAGGTACGCGCCGTCCGGGGAGAACTTCATCTCGTGGATCACCTCCTTCCTGTCCTTGATGTGGACCACCTCGGTCATGTCCCTGTGGGCACCAAGGGGCACGTGGGCACACTGAAAACAAGGGCACTGAATAATCTCTACAACAAAACATGGATTTCACCTAACAGTCCTTTTGCTCTGAGAATTTCCTACTGCTGCCATTGGGTTTATACATCAGAGAGAAACCACCTCCCCTGCCCACAGCACTCCTCATTCCAACCACTTGCTCTAAGTAAGTACTGCCAGTACCATCAAAATGATGAAGACCCAAGTTCATTGAGAAACAGATGCATTTTGTACAGTCCTGACACACTGTACTGTTAAAAGCAGAATCCTTCAAGGAGAATCATTCGTAACCCAAGACAGAGATTTCTAGGCAGTGTCAGGCAACTTAGCAAACACAAGATTACCAGGAGACAAAGATTAACTTCTTTAGAAAAGTACTAGTGGTTTTAAAGGAATATGAACAGCCCACTTAAGTTTTGTTGAAGTCATTAAAGAGGAGCATCACAGGGGGTTTCACAGGATTTTCCCTCCCACCAGCCAGCAGTTCCAAGTGTTTTAAATATAATGCTTAGCAAACATCTGGAGTAATGGTAAGGAAAGGGGTAAACTCTTCTAAGTATCAATTAAAGCAGCTTCTGTGTGCTGAATTCTGGGGCTTTGGCTGTTTCCCTCTATTCATATAGATCTTGAAAATACTTAAAAATGTCTTTGGACCACCAATTCTTTTGCCTGGAATGTGCGCAACGGGAACGAACCGCACGATCCAGAAGATCCCTCTCCACACTATGTCCTCTCAGTGTTTACTCCTTTTTCCCCAGTGACCTCCTCCTCTTACCTGACTCTGAGAACAATGAAGGAGCCATCCTTCATTCCCAGTGCTAACTGGGAGCCATCGGGACTGAAGGACACGCTCCTCACGGCCTCTTCCATATTGCAGCGAGCGATCAAGGCGTGGTCAGCGAGGCTCCACAACCTGCACCGGAGAGAGGCAAAGCAGGAGGACATCCTCCCTGAGTGCCCAGAACTTGGAGTGCCATCAGGAGTAACCCCCAAGGGCCAACTCAACTGCACACCTTCTCTTAATAGTGTGCAAAGGACTGAGCTCCTTTCCAACCTGGACTGCAATGGACAAGAAGACAGCAGGATGAAGCTCAATTGCATCATCATTTGGTGTTATCTCCAGACTTCACTTACCTGGTACGACAGAATTCCCCAGGAAGAATAATAAAAATGCAGCTTCTGCAGCCAGAGAGGGTCAGTGCAGCTCAGAGGGAAATCTGCACTCAAAGTAGCACTCAGAGAACATAAACCACAGGGAACACTTCCTTGTCATAACTCTGAGACCAAGCTGCATGTTCATTATCTCATTTACATCAGTTCAAATGAAAGGAATTAACCACTAAATTGTGCCCTAAAGGCAAATGTACCTATATTTTTGTGAAGGCAAGGAGGAAGTTTCCCAGATCACTACAAGATGGGTAATCAGATCTCAGCAGTCTGCAAGACTTACAAATTTAAAGAACAATTAAGAGAATGCAAAAAAATGCATAAAAGACCTCTCTGAGGGTAGAGAAATTAAGTCAGCAATACCCAACTATCTTTATTTTGAGGACAGTGTCATAAATCTAGTGTATTTATAAAACCACTTTATAGAAACAACCCCTGACCTACGTGGATGATAATTTATGAATTATCTCAGGAAATCAGAATAAAGACAGGAACAGATGCAGTGATAGATTATTAGGATGAATAAGGGCATGAAGATTGTATCACATTAAAGAAGCCCAGAAGAGTTTAGATTTACGCCTGAGTGAAACAAAGGCTGGGAAAGGACAGTATTGCTCCCACAAATACACCAATAGGAGACATGGCAAAGGAGAAAAAGTGATGCTGAAGGACCATGTTGGCACTAGAACAAACAGCACAAACAGCATGGATGTAGCCTGAAAGGAAGGTGAAAAAAACCCAGATGTGGGATGCTCGAACTGTTTTCCAAGACAAACCAGAATTAGGATCAAGAATGCAGCAGCCTCACAAGGCAGAAGCTGTGAGCCCAGTATGACAAGGAATGATCCAGGAAGGATCTGGAAAGATTTTGGAAGAAACATGAGGAGAAAATTTGTCTCCAAAATGTTGCTTCCACATAAATCACTTTGTCCAAGACTCTAGAAGCCTTATTGCAATATATGGCAATGCAAGCAGAATAATACAATTTTCTTTAAAAATGCTACAACTTTTTGAATTAATGGAAGGGTAATTCCAAATAGGAGCTTTTTAATTTTATAACAGCAAAGAAGAGCCTTTTGCACAAATACAGGCATTTGCATGAACAATTGACAAAGTAAAAGCCTGGCTTTGCTTATGAAAATAGAAAAAGTATCTTTTCTGACAAAATACTTCTGCATGCTATTTTTTGAAAAATCAGAGATATACACTTTTTCTGTATAAAAAGTGCACATATTTTGGAAATAAGGCAAAGACTGTTTGCACCATTCTTTGGCAACTTTCCTATGTGTTTGTTTCAGTGACTGAGTTCAAAGCCCTCACGAAACATCATTTTATGAGTTAATATTCCATGTTTTCTGTCCTGTACCCGACGGAGGAGGTTGTTTATTGGAGCACAGGCTGATTGCAGGCTCCCAGAGGACTCGCTGGGAACCCCTCCTTAGCTGCCCCTGCTGTGACAGCAGCTCTCTCTGCTCTGTGCCAGGGCACTGGCAGGGCACGGCCACGCACAAACATCACAGATAAATGTCCAAAGGCAGCCAGGAAAAACAGCCTCTACCCAAGCTCCTCAGATGTGAGGAAGACAAGGGTGAGCTGCACTGAATAAATGCAATCAATAATTCTGGGAGCCTGCAGAGAATGGTGTTTTTCCCTGTTCCTGTGGCAAGAGACAGGGAGCAGGCAGCTCTCCTAGTTGAGATGCTTTGCTTTGGAAGTTTAAAATGCTGGGAGCCTACATTTGGCTGGGCTAGGGAAAATCTGCAGTAACCCCTTCTCAGGACATCTCAGACATGAGAATATCAACTGACTCACCAAACGCTTTTGTTTCTAAAACAAATTTAGATTTATATTCCTTACCCACTCTTCTCCAAATAATGTGATAATCAAATACTAAGAAAAATTACCCAGTGAACAGCAATACGGAAACATTCCTGTCAATGCTATTTGAGTATTGAAAAGCAAATTGGAAGAAAATCCTTTGGTGTAGATTTTTATCTTAATGAAAATATTTGCGTTTTTCACTGGAATGTAAAAAACTCCCACTGCCTGAACTGGGATTCAAATCCCACATTCTGTAGTGTCCAAACAGCTCAAAGGGCAGGAAAATCCCTGCACATTTGAGAGAGTAGCAATGTCCAAAGGTAGCAGGGATATTATAACTGCTCCCCCCATGATCAGAGCCATAAGAGCAGCACTAATTAAGGCTTGATGTGCACAAAGAGATCCCGCAGTGCTCCTGCAGGGGCACGAGTGGGGCCAGGCACAGTCTGAGTCAACAGCCCCTTCTGCAGCTCCAGGCCAGAGCTGGGTTCCTCTGCTCCCCACGACGAGAAATCCAGTCTTAGTGGGGCTTATTGGCTTGAGGGCAGAATGCTAATCTCAGCTTTGCAGCTCTTCCCTCAGAGCAGGCCTGCATCCTCCAGGTGGGTCTGGGCCTGTCTGTGGCACTGGGCACACACACCCAGCACAAGAGACTATTCCTGCACTGCATAAACTGAAAGGAGTGGCACTCGTGTAGGAATCAGGGAGAAAGCACGAGTAGAGAACAACTGGCAGTTCTGGCAGTCTCACACCTGGGATTTTAACTGGGCTTAGAAAGTGCTGAAGGACAGCAGGAACAGGAAACCAGCACAAGTGAAATGACAGAAAAGAAAGGGCAAGCAATGCCAGCTGAGCAGAAAACTTCAAGGCACAGGGGAGTGGCCATGTGGAACCTCAGGGAGCATTATTCACAAGCTGGATGTATGGTAAGAGATTGATTTTTTCCCACTGAAATATGGCCAAAGGACCATGTGTATGTTTCCAAAAGAAGTTGCCTGACAGTCCTTTGGTAACTGCCTGGGCTTGATTTAAATATATGGAATTAAATTACCTTTATCAGACAAAAAGCAGTGACCATGCCTCTATCTGGTAAAGGGTTTGAAAAAACACATGATGGAGGAGTTAGAAACTAGGATAGTAGGGTCAGGAGAAACCATCAGGGTATTTAGTCTTTGGGCTTGTTACTTATTCTTAACAGAACCAAAATATGAGGTGACCATTCTCCATTTGGATCCTCCCACGTGCTGTCCAGAACAGCAATGCACCAGTGCTTCCAGCAGAGCAGAGAAACCCAGCATGTTTGGAACACAAATTCTGATTATTGTTACGTGATGTGTGGAGCCCAAATATGAAGGCTGGAGAGAAAAAGCAAAGCTGCTAAAAAAGAACACGGGGGAAATGTCATCTTACTGGAGTGTTAACACAAGGCCAGGAAACCAACTAAGTACAAATGGATGTGCACGTGAAGGATAACAAACACACGAGCTCCAGCCTTACCGTACGGAGCGGTCGTCGCTGCCCGTGACTGCCAAGGGCTTCTTCGGGTGCACTGCCAGGGCCCAGAGCTCGCCCTCGCAGTGCCCCTGCATGATGAGCATGGGCTTGTCCCTCTCTCTGACCAGCACCTCGAAGATCTCGCTGTCCTGCGTCCCTGCCAGCAGCCTGTCTGCCTTCCAGCACACGCTGCGGATGGACAGCCCTGGCGGGACAGGCTGTGGTTAGTGGGGGCACGGGGCACCTGCAGGGCTGCAGGGGCTCCTCTGCAATGGCACATTCTGCCACCCAGCCCTCGCCGAATAGCACGGCTCACTGAGCCTCAGAGCACTGCTGGCAAACGTTCTCCATCTGACCCAGACGGAGAGGGCTCAGGCTGGGAAACCCCTGGGTCTCACACTGCTGCTGGGCTCCCCGCGGGATCCAGTGCTGTGCCTGGAGCATCCCCCGGGAATTTACGCTAAAAACCAGCTCCATTTCACAGCATTTCAACATCTAAATTTTACATTAGCCAAGGCTCCTGTGACTGAAGCTGGGTTTATTAATTTGTTCAGTACTCTACTTTTTTGGCACGTTCAAATAAAGTGTTAATGGGGCATTTACATGTTTTGTGCCCATGTTATTATCACACCCACTTCAGTCACAATGGATTACTACAAACAAACAAACATCGTCCCTCCCAAACCTGAAACAAACAGCATTATGGTTTGTATAACTTCTAGAGAGCTTGACCTTATTCCGCAAATCTGATCCTAACTCTGGAGCTGGAATTTCACTGACCACAAGCAGGCTGAGCCATTTGATAGCATTCTCTGGCCAGCTGATTGCCGTGTTTGTGTTTCCTGTTCCAGAACACGAAAATTTAAGTTTGGATAATAGGTCTGGATGCTGTGAGATGTGAATGAATAAAAAAGCCCATTTGTCATGCAGCCAAGGTCAACCACATCATCATTTTAACATATTTTTGGAACCAAATACATAACACAGTCAGCTACTGGTCACATAAATAAATTACTCTCATCTCTTGAGAAGGCCAAATTAATCTTCATTTATTTTCTTGTCCACTTCCATCAGCTTTTAATTTTGATAATGTCACTGTGTGATTTAGCTAAATCCATCCTGAAGCTCTGGCTGCCATCTCCTGGATACACACCAGTGACCACAGCCGGAATGAAATGCAAACATTGAGTGGAACATGGGCACTGTTAGGTTTGGGAACACAAAGCACACCTTGGGATGTGGGAAAGGCAATGTCCTCTGGGACATAGTGCACATAAAGGCAGCTGTTCTCAGGTTGGTAACTATATACCTGCATATTTCAATATAAAGCCAGGCCTCTGATCACATTGTTACTGCTTTGGCATCTCATTTTAGAGTGTTTAGTGCCTTTCAGTGCAGGGTGGCTGAGGAACAGCAAATACAGGAGCTGAAAAGGACTTCCTGGTATCCTGGAATGATGTTTAAAGTTTGAAAGGTGACACCTTTGCAAAGTGCTTTGGAGAAAGGCACTGGAAAGGAGAACAGAAGGAGCCAGGTAGCAGTTAAGGCTCCACCATTGCTCGAGGTTACAGATGTGCTTAAACCAGGGAGTGGCACTGCGGGAAGTGGGAGTGGAGTGGCCCTGCCACAGCCAGCACTGAGGGCAGTGACAGTCAGAGGCACAGCAGACAAACAGCAGGAAGGCAGAGGCAAAGAGGAACGGTGGCAGGCAGGGCTTGGAGCACAGCAAAAGAACAGAGACACAGGAACCCTGAAACAGGCAGAGGATGCCATTTTTTTAAATGATGGTGACAGGGGGTATAAGTCATGCTTGGATTTCATGGCCTGCAGCCATCCCCAAGGTCCTCATTTTTCATAGCTGCAGTCAGAGCAGTAGCCCCACCACATTTTTCACAGATACACCTCCCTGTCCTTTTCTTTAGTCCCACCGATTATCCTCATGGGCACATTATCTTTGCCTAAGCTTGGATAAAATTTTGCAGACTTGCTTAAGGCAGTTTCTTACAATTAAAGCAGGCACTGTTGCAATGTTGCTTTTTTTTTGACAATCAAACATAAGCCTGAAGGATTTTAATGCTGTGAAGACAGTGTTCTGGTTTGAGTTCTGAAATCAATTAACTTCTCAATTTTTAAAAATTGTTCCAATTTTTATGTAAGTCCAAATGGCAGCTCAATCCACTTTCTGCAAATTAAATTTTTTACTGCTTTTGCCAAGTGAGAAGATGGGAAAAACCTCTCTTGACTGTCTCAGCCCCACAGGTGCTGATACAGTGCCTGGTTCTACTCAGCTACTCTCAGCAAAATGTTCTGTGCCCTGCAGCATTTAGGGCGTGGTAGGAATAATGGCATTAAGCTGCAGTCACTCCATACCATGCCTGATGAGAATTCACCTTCAATATAACTGCAGTCAATCATTGCTCTATAATTTTTAGAAAGAACTATAAAACTGCTGTAACTGGTCATAAGGAACTGCTCTTGTTTTCTAGACATTCATGTTAAACACAATGATTCTGGCTGCAAAATGCTACATAAGGGCAGTAGTGCAGAGCAAAGGGACTGCTGGTTGGGTGTGAGGGCTGAATTCCATGAGTGAACAGCCCAGCAAGGCAAGGTGCTGGGGCAGATTCAGCTCTGTGATCTGTGGACACTGAGAGTGCTCTGAGCCTCATCATAAAACCAAGGGATGACCAGGCTTGCAGGAAGCAGGATGAGATTCAGCAGACACAAAGACCACCAATTTAAGAACATTGTCTCTCACAAATCTGCAGGTGCTACCATTCCAAATGCACTGGTAGAGCATTCTCATGGCCAGCATCTTTGAGCGTCGGGTTCCACAAATCTCAGTTAGCTAAATGAATAGCAATTAATTAATTAATTAATTAGGCCTTGGCTAACTTCAGTCTCTTATTTTTAGGTGTTTAGTTAGTTTTTACTTATCTTGAATTTGCATGGTGGGGAGCACCCCTCTGTTTATACTGTGAACCCTGGAAAAGGTCAGGCTACAGCACAGTCACAGAAAAAGGGGAATACAGATCCAAAAATACATCCAGTCTCTAAGGAAAGAAATCAGCAGCACGCAGAGGCATCTATGCTTCAGGTTCAATAGTGTCATAATCCATTAAGGAGATGTGCAAAAGCCATTAAGGGAGCAGCTCGTTACCTTTGTATCCTTGCTCAGTCTCCCTGAGATCAATTTTAGTAATTGGCTTGAACTCAGTGTCCCACAGCCGGATGCAGCCATCTCTCCCTCCAGTGGCAAAGCCTTCCTCACAAGCATACATGCTGAAAATTCCAGCCTGTCAACCAAGGGGACAACCAGTTTTAGAGGTCCTTACAGCCTACTGAAATACACAAAGCACTTGGTTTGAAACAGACTCTTGTTAAAGGCCAGGAGCTGCTGGGCAGCAAAGTGCTGTCCATCCCGAAAGCAAACCAACACACACAGCTTTTATTTCAAGTGCTCCACTTCAGGGGTTTATGCAGAAATCTTTGTACCAGTAACAGTGACATGGCCTATCTGCAGAACTTAAAACCTGATCTAGTTAATATTATGTCAAGGACAATTAACTAACAAATGGAACACTTAAAATAAAGAGTTCCCCGGAATAAACCAAACCCAAGCAAACAAGCAATACAAATATTCTTACAGGTGCAGAGGTGACTGAGACATTCTTTCAGGAATTCAGTTCAGACATCATTTGGAATCTGACAGGAACTGAAAGAGCGTCAATTCTTTCTCTTTGTTGAAAACAAGTTTCTATCACAGTTTGAATTGCTTCTTTATTTTTGAAAATGCCTCATGATTGCTGACTGTGCTGAACTAACTTGGAATAGCTCAGGGAGTGCCTGCTGAGCCAGAATTTTGTCAGGAAAACCTCTCAGCTAAGAGACAAGTTGAACTGTGCGGCAATTAATTCAGTGGAGACAAGAACTCAGTACTCAAAGTGGCCTTGTGCAATTTCTTAATAAAGTAATATTTCTAATTACATAAAGATTAGAAATTGGGAAAGACACTGAATATTAGCCATGGCAAATCCCATAATTTACCACATTATATAGAAAGAGATTGCATTTAGTCATTCCAAAGCACCTAAATAAAGTTCTGCAAACCCACTAGAGGGGTTTATTGTTTGCCAGAGACATTCCTGTGCTACTGCAGCTGCACACAACGCGGCAACTTCACAGCAGCTCCTCAGCTAAGACATGCCACTGACTCCAGTCTCACCGCCTTCAGAAATTTGGGATTCCTTCTATAAACTACCATCACACTTAGATCTCATCTGAAGAGCTTCTACAAATCCTGATGAGATATCAATATAACCAATTTTGGGAGGTCAGAAAAAACCCATTAAGTTTGCAGTGCTTTTCCTAGAAAAGTCCTAGAAGAAAGCTAAAAACTACAGTGACAAATGCTGGATTCCATATCACTCTCCTAAGGAAAACAGTCTTGTTCCCTTTTGTTAAAAAACCCACACCAGAATGCCATTAACCACACTCATATGGCAAATAGGAGCAGTTCCCAAATACTTTTGAAATAAGACAAGAAAATCCTACTGTGCCTTTACTTCAGGAAAAATAGAAAAGTAAATTTATTATATAAGACTGGTTAGAAATGCAACACCATCCTATACATTCCCCTTTTGCTCTGTAATTAGGAGAGCTCCAGATTGGGGGTGGTGGTACGTGGGTGTGTGTTATGAGGCTAATTGGAGTAAACTGCCTTTGGAGTATGGTTGGAATGCAAATTCACAGACTCAACAGGTTTACTGTACACTGAAGCTCTTGTGAAGAGTCAGTCTCCAGTGCTGGGAATTTTAGGGGTAAAGATCTGCTTAAAGGCAGATAACCTGGTTACCAACTCCTTGCCAGTAAAGTGACTGTAACTGAAGCTCCTCAATGTGTGAAACTTTAGACTGAGACACTTCACTGGAGGTTCAGGTTGCTCGGTTGGACCGAGGCTACAAATCTCAGCAGTCGTGGTACTGTCAGCTCAGCATCTGCTGGCAACATGACAACCAAGTACAACGTTACCTCTGAGTTCTTAATTGATGGATAGCCTCAGACACTCCTCTGACCCGAAACAGAAGCAAACCTTTGGAGCTGAGCCCTCAGGAAGGTTTTCAACCCAGTGAATGCTCCTTTCAGAAACGGGCGTGAGAACACAACTTACACTGTGTGCTCCTTGGATTGTGCGGACCAGGTTCAGCCCCTTCCACACGTAGATGTCCCCATTTAAAGCACCAGAGTAGGTGACATCTTCTTTAGCACATGCCAAGCACAGGATCGTTTGGAGATCTCCTGTTTTGCCAAATATTCCCCTCTTTGCTGTCAGTGCGTTTCCACACAGTGTCCAAAACTGTGAAATGCAAATGGCACGTTAGGAAACACTCCTGCAGGATTTCTCGTTTTCCTACTAGAGTGCAGCTCTCAGACATACATTCTGGCAGAGCAGGCTCTGGGCACACACTAAAGCCACTCCTTAAGTCCTATCAAAATGCCAGTTACTCCCAAAACTCCCCATTTCCCAAGAAAAGATCCAGCCAAAGGTAATAAGTTTAAACCCAGAAGTTATGGAACTGTTGAGGAGGGGAGGCACAAAGCTGCCTCACTACTGCCACGCTACCCTTTCTCCCTCTCTCACTATCCTTTAGCAGAAAAATCTGGGATAAGTTGTCCATACAAGTGCATGTTTTTGAAGGCAGGAATGTCCCATCTTCCTTGTCTGCAAAACTTACAACACTGCTGAAGTGATGAAGTACTTTCTGTGAAACAACTTGTGTGCTGCAACAGACACTTGTGCCCTTCTGCAGAGCCCTGGGAGAGACGTGTCCCTCAAACACAGCCACAGTTACCAAGGAACCATCTGTTCCAGGGAGACAGAAACAACTCTGTGCCTCGAGAACAACAGGTTCCTGAGCGTGGAAGGGGGAACTGCTCGGCTTCTACAAGGCACTAACATTCTGCAGAAAGAGCCTGAGACTGTCCAGGAAAAGAACAGGAGAGAAGGGAAGAGATGGTTTGTCTTAGAAGGTTGTCTTTAGTGGAGAGCAGGCAGTATCATGTTCATTTCTGAATCAGGATGCGTGATGTCCATCTCATTCCCACTTCATATGCCTGCATCACTTCATGGCTATAAGCTGAACTTTTAGGTCTTTTTCTTCATGCTTATAAAATGCCCTATAAAATTCCTATGAAGCTGAATTCCAGAAAATCCTTGGCTCACAGATTTTTGAGATCCTTCTCTATTTCTAATTCAATTGAACTTTCCCTCTGCCTCTTAACATCAGCCAGTTTAGAAGGCAGAGGGAATGGTGCCCCCAGGGAGTCAGACCCGACCTGTCCTCCCTGCTGCTCAGCAGAGGAAGGGTGGGAGAGCAGGCAGCAGTGACAGGAGCAGGGTGCAGGGAGGGCCCTGAGCCCAGCGTGAGATTCCTTAGCTCCCAGGCCTTCCCACAGCTCCTAATAGCTGCTCAGACAAATGAGCCAAGAGAACTGGCGTGGTAAAGGAATAAATGGTGCTATTCCCAAGGCTCTCCCAGTGACACTATTACTTCAGAGCTGTTATTACCACGTTCCCACGGCCTGGTGCTGAACAGCAAGTTGAGGCTGCTGTTGCAGCCCCTCTGGAGGGAACACGGATCGCTTCCCTCCATGCTGCTTTTCCCCTTCTGTTTTGGCATGCCTGTATCCTGCTGTATTTACAGTGCTGCTATCTGCGTGCTCAGGGTAATTATGGCCATTTTAAACAGGACACAGGTGCCAAACAAAGACAGGTTTTGGCAAACAGCTTGCACAATACAACAGATGGTATCACTGCTGCCAAAACCACCCACAGTTTGAAAGCAGTGGTGGTTTTAAGGGCACAAGGAACCAGAACTAGAGATATTAACTGGTTTCCTAAACTTCTAGTTAAAGCTCTTCCCACTCCAGTCATGTGAAATAATTGCCATCTGTTAGGAATGTTTTTGATGAGACAGGAGAAAAATAGAAACCTGAAGGGAATATTGGCAAATAAGGATTCCTTTCTAAGCTTTCCACAGCCACGAGGATGTTTTACCCTGAACATCTAGTATATATCTAGGTTTATATTTAAAACACTTCCAGAAAAGGTGACTTACAGGGAGCAAATAGTGGGGCACTGGAGTTCTCATCTCTGGCAGATGTTCCTACCACTGCTGGCAGTGAGAGGCCAAAGAGAGGTAATGTCATTAACTTTTTAACTTAATTCCTCCTACAGCTGTGCAGTGAGCCTTTGTGATGCTTGAGGAGAGAAACCCCTAAAGGCTGAGATGGTGTAGGTGTAATGGAGAGGGCAGAGAAACCCAAAATTACAAATATATCATGATAATCTTCCTGCCTTGTGCGTTCAGGGGACCTGCACCTCAGTCACTGCTGGAGGCCTGAGCTGTCTTCAAACAAAAGTTTTCACAGAGTAAAGACAGAAAAATAGAAACTGCCTTACACATAAAGCCCTCGTCATGTAAGAGCAATGATTCTTTTTGTGCAAGCACTTTTCCCAAGTAAACAATAAGAGCTCTTTACCTTTATGTGTTTCACTCCACAGCTGACGATTCTGTTTGGCTGATACTGATCCCAGGAAATATCAAATATCTGTTAAGAAGTACATTAAGCTGGTATTTTAAATTATACAGTAATTGCATGTAGGTTCATATTGCTTTTACCAATATGAATTTAGCCATCATTTCTGTTGGAACATATCACTGAAATTGAAAATCTACCTCTTTAGGCAAATTTGGAACTCTGTAATCAAAGTTTAAGGCAAACATGGAGAGCTCCTCACACAGTTTTGTCAACACACCTCATCCCTGACTCCACACTACCAATCCATTCCAGCTCCAAGATCTTAGGGAATAAACAATATTTAGATAGGCATTCTTTCCCACTCCCTCTTCAGCACAAAAGCTCTTTTTCTGGGTGTGAAAGTCTACTGGGACTAAGATTTTAGTACTTCTTGCCTGTCCTGGAGTCTTCTGCTAATGGAAAACCTGATCTTGTACCTACTGAGGTCAGTAGCAAAACTTCCACTGAAGTACCTGGGAAGTGAATCAGTTCTGAAAGAGAAATTCGAGGAGGACTGAGATGCTGTTGTGGTGGGAACACTGCAAGTAAAAACGAGCTACCAGCTAATTCAGCTGACACACAAGATGCACACAGACTGTATGCCACACAAACTGTAGGGAGAGGCTCAGCCTGCTGCTTTGCGTACAGTGTGTGTAGTAAAACATTATAACACCTCCATATTATAACAGTATGTATAATATCATAACACAGACACAAGAAAAGTTGTCATGATCTATCCATAATGTGTTTTAATGTATGCATCCTTGTGCTTATCTATGTCAAGGAGGTATTTTGCTCAGGGTAAACCTGGTAAACAATTCCTAGTCCTGAATAATATTCTAAACTCAAACCGGCCAGTTCTCATCTTTGTTAAACTTACGATCCTTGAACTGAAATTAAAAATACAAAAGTAATATTTGTCCTAATTAGGTTGCTTCCTCAGGTGACTGCCTTAAACAAAACTAAAAGGGGTGTAATTAAATGTGCCCTCAGGACAAACTGCGTTTATGACATCCCCAGAGAGAACACAGTCTGTGCCCACTGAGCTCACACCGCACACCTCGTATGAGGAGCCAAGATCATCCTGCCCGGTGTGTAAGTGCACAGGATTTCCTCCCCAGGCTTCCCCGCAGTGCAGTGTGCTGGGTCAGGCACAGGAGAAGGAACAAGCAGGGTCCCCGTGCAGCGCCCTCCCACAGCCCAGCCCCGTGTTCAGGGCTCCGGCGAGCCCCTGCCCCCCGAGCCCTTGGCACCGTACCCTGTCCGAGTGGCCCGTGGCCGTGGCCAGCAGCTTTCCTCTCTTCCAGTCCCAGATGCACACGGTGTTCTTGGCGTCCAGCCCCACGGAAGCCAGGCGCTGAGGAGAGTGAGGGAATGCAGGTCACAGAGAGCCAGCTGCAACGCCCTGGGGCAGAGGAGGCTCACAGCACCCTGTGTGTGAACCGCTGCCTGAGCGCAAGGGCAGGGACAGTCCCTGGGCAGGGATTACTCACTGCACGGGGCACTGAAATGTCTCGCTTTGCTGAAAGGTACCCCAGGTACCAATGTCTGCAGGGACATCCTTACCAAGGAGTGTCTGAGGAGCTTGTTCAGGTGCACCCCGTTCTAGCACTTGGATTGATTAATTTGATAACAAAAGGCAATGGGAAATTAATGCTCTCGCTATTTCCAGCTACCATTTTATTAATTCTATTAATTTTGTTGAGCTTTAGAATCAGAACTGGATGTACTTTTAATAATTGCCTTTTACGTAGCTTAGTGTGTCAAATCACCAATTCAAATAACTAAAATTACTAATTAGTAACCCAGCTAAATTAAACTTTTATTGATCATCAATTAAAATAATTTTAATACTTTTCAGTCTCAATAACACAAGATATAAAAAGAACAGAATAAAATGGCAGGGCAGACCTGGAAGGGAAAAGGCAGAGTGCATTTTATTTGCCCTCAGCAACCTACACCTCCCAGGGGTCTGGCTGTACTGATGAGAACACAAGCTATCTTTCACAGAACCTTCAATGATTCCAGCTTTTTCTCACCTCTTTTATACTCCTCCTCACCATGGAAACCATGGCAGTAGTGCCGGCATCTTTTAGATGTGTGATGTGAACAACCCCAGAGCTGAACTGTAACCCCAGCCAGGAAACCAGCCCTGGGGGTAGATGGGCAGTGAGAGCACTACGGGAAACTAAGAAGTGTTTTCTATTTTCTTTCAGCAGAGGTCTGCTGAGGAAGGTCTCCTGCTGGCACAAAAGTGAGGGATGATGCTGAATTTCCCTTTTGGTGGAAACACTTACACTTTTAGTCCTCCTTCTGGAAGAGAATTTGACAGAATTCTATTCCGAGAATTCACAGAACTACCAGAAGAAAATATCTGCCAAGTAGTTTATGCACATAATTAACCATTATTTTTAAATCTACACAGATTTAGAAGATCTGGCTAAAGAAGCCTAGTGCTATCTAATGAAAACTGTAGAAATATATGTATGTATTATGGCAGTGCCCCCCTCACTCCAGTAAAAATAAACACCTTTACAAAGCTCACAAAAAGGGTTCACCTAAAATAGAGCAGAAACTGAACTATGCAGTATCGATAAAACACTTCAGTATGAGGCACCTGCTTTGTAGGTAATTCTGTGAAAAGGAGATGTCAGTACTTTTAAGGAGAAACTGCAGTTAATTCCTGATTTAAGAGAAGACATTTTTAATTACAGACAGACTGACAGCTCCTCATTAAACATTTGAACCAAGGGCAATTCCTCTCCTGCCAAGTGGCATCTCCTGCTCAGACAGAAAAAGTCCCATTGAAGTTCATATTTTTGAATAGCAAGAATCCTGCAGGATATTCAGCTCCCATGGGTACTGCTGAACTCCAGCATTAATCACAGGTAACACACAAAGCAGGGCACTGTGGAGGAATCCAAGCGGACTCCATGGGGATCCGCTCAGGGAGGGCAACAGAACCACCTGGGCTTTGCCTCCCTTTTTTACCAGGTATTGGAGCTGACAGAGTTAACAGAGCAACGGACACAGCTCCTATTGCACCTACACCTTACCTGCCTTTTGCACTGATTTGTATTTTGGGGCTGAAATACCGATCTTTCCTAGCTATTAGCAGTCAGTGGGCATAAAAGAAGGAAAGGTCTGCATTAGAAGGTGCAGGCAGCGTATGCACAGCCTGTTTAGCCCCATCCCAGACACCAGCTCCCTTGGGAATGCTGACTAAACAAACCAGCACTGCTGGCAGCTCTGAACTCCAAGTACTCGGAGCCTTCCTTCCATGCCCTTTAACGCTGGCTCGGCACAGCAGCTCCTTCTGCAGAGCCAGAAAGAGCAGCAAAGACCCACGATGCATCATCCATATTTATGTGTCCCAGCATTGTTCTTTCTCCAGATATAAAAGCATTCAATGCAAGTTTTCATCTCCAGAATAAATGTCAACTTGTCCAGCCCTTCCAGAAAGAGAACTGTCACTGTTCTGCAAGGGCAGCGCAGTGGTGAGCTGGGGGATGAATCACAACAAGGCCAGCAGGACCTTCAGAAAGGCCTCCACCTCTCACCCACAGCGACTGGGCTCTTCAGGGAGTCTCAATTCCCATTAGGTGCTTAAACAGGACTGTGAAAAAGCATATCCACTAGTCTTGTGAAGTTAAAAATGAGGGGGAAAAATGAACAACACGTATTTCTGAATGAATACCTTAAAACTATTACAGCATCAGAAATCTTGTGCTGTTGATCTGGGAATTTTCTCGAGTGAGATTTTTATTCCACAGTTCCAAAGACCACATTTTTCATTAATTGGAATTGGCACAGGAGATTTTTAGAGGAAATGGTGTTACCTTAGGAAAACTGAAGGAACATCATTGAAAACTAGGCTTAAAATAGAAAGCTAGTTCCAATTTTTAATGGGGAGATAAAATCCATGGTGGTGTTTAGAACTCGAGTTACCCAAGGCCTTTTAATCACGTTAAAGGCAACTGTTCACGTTGATGCCCTTCATTTCAGACTTTAAACTGAATACACACAAGCTGATGCACACAGAAAGGACATCTGTTTCATCTGAGAATACACTTGATGCCTTGAAGGACAGTTCTGGGCTCAGAATAAATAAATAAATACAGAATAAATATTAGCAAGTTAATTACACTAATACTACTACTAATAAAGCACTGCGTGGTCAGTGGGAGAGTAGCAAAGTACAGGCCAATAAAGCACTTCAATAGTCAGCACCCCATCTAGGACATGATTTTAAGAAAATCATTGAAAGGCCAGAATATCCCATAGCTCTGCCCTATTGGGATGCAACTCTGAGGTGAAGAAAATACAAACCCAGGAAGGATGCATGCAAGAATCCAGGTATCAGCTCATCCAAGCATTCCTAAGAACACTTTGGCAACCAGCTATCGAGTGTTACACGAGGAAACTCATCAGGGTGTCAATAATGACAAACAGCACACAGAGTTATTCATAAAGCTCTGTGAAGTATTTCTCAGGTATGTGAATTTTAGATCTATTTTCCTCCTACTTCATTCACAACTGAAAGCTTTTAATAGCTCACCTCCAGGGGAAGAAAACAAAACTCAATGTGTTTAGCTATGACTAGCCCACCATTTGCTTATATTTGAAATTTTGTCTCAAAATATCACCTGAGCTAATCCCACTGTACACAGGCACACCCTGAGTCCTAACCCCACTACCCAGTTAAATCCAGGGCACCCCAGCCAAGGGATCAGCGCAGTTTGGCTGCCAGGAATGCTGCAGGGTTGGGAGAGCTTTGCCAAGAGGCAATTCATCGGAACAGCAGGTGACAAGTGTTGGTGAAACCACTACAGCTGAACACAGAGGGGCGTTTCTGCGCTGAGATTTGCCCAACACCCAAAGCCCCCACGCGACTCGGTGTGATTTCCAACTCGGCCGTGCCTTTTTGAGCGAGCCGTGCCCGCAGCTCTCCTGCTGTAGTGCCACACCAGGTCCCTGTGCTGTCGCTCCCAGCACCCTGCCCCAGGAGCAGCAGAGCGCGGCCCCGGCTGTGTCACACACCCCTGCCTGAGGCTGTGGCAGGTCCCCCCGGGCTCCCACGCACCTGGCCGTCGTTGTCGAAGGCGAGGCAGGCGATGCCGTGCGTGTGCGCGTCCTTGAGCACCGACACGGTGTGCAGGCGCAGCGAGTCCCACACGCAGATGTAGGGCTCCTTCCCCACCTGCCCCGTGGCCACCAGCGTCCTGTCGGGGTGCACGGCCAGGCTGCAACAACACACGCGGCACGCCATGAGAAATCACCCCCGGGACCAGGAAAAGAGGACACAAGGGAAACATTTAACTAAAAATAGGTTCTTTTTGTTTCAGTTCCAAAGCCATCAGGCCTTTCTGATTTACTGGAATGACGTGACAGCTGTCTTCAAAACTTTGTATATTCCATTACATACTTCAAATAATGTTTTGCTGAGACCAGCATGGTGAGTGTAGAACACAACTTACCATGTAACAATCCTTTAAATAGAAAAATTAAGCAAAAACATAACCAGTGGTTTCAAATACTTTTGATTGATAAGCTGAACGAACAGAGACTTGTATCTTAGTCTTTCACAGCTTTATGAAGTCAGTGGATGATTTTCTGCAATTTATTCCTCTTTAGCACATCAGCTCAAATACTCTGAAATATGGACCCAGAGGCTGAAAAATGGATATTTTTCACTGGTAAAAATACACACAAGAAATCCTCTCATCTTTGTATGTTTAAAGACAGCCATCTCAGAAGAGACAGAAATAAACTGTTTCTCCAGAATAAAACCATAATTCTGCTCATAATCCATCAGATATTAAAAGAATGATAAAACCCCTATGTAAAGTCACACGAACACAAAAGAAAATTTCACAGTTATTCAGGAAACAAATGCTGAGTACGTGAGCTACAGATGGAATAAGGAAAAGCATCCTATTAATAAACTGGCACTCAACAGATGGCTTAGGGGAGCTGAATAGTTCTGCTACCCCAGGAGTGGATAATACTAATTATTAAGAAGAATTAATCAAAAAACTTAGGGAAGTTTCACAAACATACGTATTCAATTTTTTCATTTCAGGGGAAAAGAACAACTTCTGGAAAAAGAACCACTTTAGCACAATGTAACTGTTTTTCCCCCCCGCCCATTCCTGCTCTCCTCCAGAGGCCCGGGTTGTACAATACACTGTGTGTTAGCCAGTTCACCTCAATCCTAACCCTCTGAGGGGAATCAGGGGTGACGCCTCAACTCAAGGTGTGACACCTGTAATTAAGTGAGAACACTTTTCTTCAACACTAAGAACCAGAAGGAAAAGATTAATTGGGCTAATCTCTCTCACTGCTCCAACAGAACTTAATTACCTCTGCCACCCTTTAGCACAGAGCAGTTCCCACAACACAGACCCTCCCCTTTTACATTTCCTACAACATAAATCCAGCTGTTGTGAATGTATCTGGGATTTGTCTGACCCCGTTTGACGTGTGACATCACCCAGAGGGGCACTCAAATTAGGGAGTGCTCCCAATTCCCGGCCCCCATCAGCAGTGTGATTCCCAGCCCTGCTGAGGACACTCATCTCCCCACCAGCCTCCCAGGGCTCTCCGGCTGCTCACGGACAGTCTGGCTCCTGGATAACCAAGGGCTTATTTTGGGCTTGCAGAACAGCGGGTTACAGGAAGGAAACAGAGCGCAGTTCCAGAACAACTCTGGGTGACTGATATCTGGGTATGACTTACACGTTCCACATGTTAAACCACAGAAACTGCAAATGCACTCCTACAATACCTCTGCTGTGCGGGTCATGTGCTGCCTTCAGGGGGTGAGACTTCCTACTGGCACAGGTTTCCTGACCTTCCCTGCCTTCTGAAATGAGGATAAACCATTGCCTGTGTTCTGAGCTGTTCAGGTGCATTTATTCAACTCTCCTAAGCAATTAGACCATTGCTAATGATACCACATCACTGTGTGTCACTAGGAAATATTGAAATACTATTATATTTAGAGGAAAATATGATTAGAAAAGACAGGAATTCAAACAGCAATTCATGGTACAGAGAAAAATATTAGGGGATTAATTCCTGTTCCTTCTCCAGGAGGAACAAGATGCAGGCAGGGTGGGCAGTAGCAATGTCACAAAAAATTTTCTCCCTGTTTTCCAGGTTTGAGGAAAAGGACATGAGCTCCCTCTTGCTAAAGGGCTGGGGTGGGAGCAGAAAGGCTCAATGCCCACTTCCCCACATGAACGGGCCTTGTCTTGTGGGAACAGCACCACGAGGGGCACAGGGAGGGGCAGAGGCAGAGATCAGCTGCTTTGGAAGTTCCCTTTTCCCCGCTTCCAGGGAAGGCAAAGAAAGCCAGGGGATTCCTGGCAGGCTGCTCTCCGGAGCAGCTGGGTGCTTCTTCAGAAACTCCAAAGGCACTCTGATGTGTCTGCAAAAAACCTCTTTAATCCAAGAGCCTCCACAGGCACTTCTTTAATGCAAACAATCCATTTAGGATGAACCAACAACCCTTAGGTAGTATTTTAACATTACATCCTATGAATAAAAAGGTCTGTTAGGAAGAAGAGCTTTCAGGGAGCATTTCCTTTTCCTTCCCTTCCAAGATCAGCAATCCTGACTCCAGCATTCAAGGATGGAACCCTGGCAATTCAGGATAATTAAAGATGCCAGACACGTGTTCCAGCAGGTCTGATGAAACGCTTTATAAAAGTCATTAGTGGATCCATCTGGTCTGGGGGCCTTGCCAGATGGTAAACTCTTCCTACCTCCACAATTCCTGTTGCAATCATATCCCGCTCCAAGATTTCATTTTTCTTTTATAACCACATTAGAATTCCAAGAGACAGAAAGTATTGGTTTCTAATCTACACTGTATTTCTGTCTATCCTGATTTTCTGTAACGTTCCATACACTTACGAACGTATAGTACAGATCTGAAGTTTAAAACCAAGGCAGAACTCAGTAGGAAAGTCTAGATTATAGAATGCAAACAGCTTCAAGTAGTTGAATATTCAATGGTTTGATTGAATCAAATGTTAAATTGTAATTTCTGTATTTAAATTTTTCCCAAACTGCAGATAAAACAATTTTTCTTTCATAAAGCCCATAGTTGAGGAACCAGGGAATTACAGATGCTAGAAAGAATGGATGAGTGGGAAGAACAAAAAGGGCACGAGGGGATTGATGGTTGAGGAAGTTTCAAGGAGAGAACAGAAAGCTCAGGGGAGGTTTAATGATACTCTTTTCAAACCTCAGAAGTAGTTACAGAGAAGGTGGGGGTGCTCTTCTCACAAGGACGCACAGGGAGAGCACAAAAAGCTGCTTGGTGGGAAATACAGTTTGGACACAGGGAAAACATTCCTTGTTCCAAAGCCTAAAGATCAGGAGAGGTTGCCCAGGGAGTGGCAGATTCCCCTCCCTGGGGGTGGATCAGGACTCACTGGGCAGACCCTGGGTAGCCTGAGCTAAGGCAGTGCTCTCCAGAGAAAGTTGGATGGGATGATCTCCGCAGGCCCCTTCCAAACGAGACTTTTCTGTGGTTCCAAATACTGAAACACATCAGCAAAGTCTAAAGTAATCAAAGTAAAAATGCATTTTGGCTCACAGCAGTTTCCTTGCATTAGATAATTGCTCTCTGATGCTGCAAAGAGCAGGCAATTTCTGTTATCTTTAATACAGGCACAGGGAACTGATGGAGATCTTGAAATGGGGGCAGCAGAGAAGAGACAGAGCTTTAGAACTCCCTTCTCTGGGTCTTTTAGATCTATCCCTGCACTATCCTATTTATCAGGGAGGCAAAACACTTTGTCACTGCAGCAGCCAAAGGCTGAACATTTGCTTTTAGAGTTTTGGTGAATAATTTTTCAAGTTCTGTTTTCTATTTTGGACGCCATATTAAATTGAATCTTTTTATAACCATCCTATTAACCATTCCTTGATCATACAAACTAAAAACTCCTTTCCAGAAGATCCCACCTGACAAAACAACCCTGCTTTCTGAGAAAGGAAACAAACACTTGGAGCTCTGAGGGAAGTCCCTGCAGACTGGTTGAAATCCCCGTGTCAGATGGACTTGTCCTCCAGCTCCTGGCAATATAATTCAACATCTGTGCTGGGATGTTTTGCACTTTAAATCGGCATGCAAATGTGATGTTAATCTAAAATAACTCTAGGTAGTTAGATCAATTAGTCTCTACTTCCTACTACTGGTTTAAATTTGGAATAATGTTCATGTTTAAGTACATCTTCACAGAACAGTCGTTTCTGTAACATAATGGCAGATGATGTTAAGGGAGACTTGGGGAGAGACAGACACTGTCTGTATACGATTAACTCTCTTCAGACATCAATGAAAGACTCAATGTTTCTTGTTCAAAGTCAGCTACAAACCCTCCAGTTTAGCAGAACAGAGAACACAGCAGGTCTTTCCTCAGAATTTCGGTCAAATTTGTGAAGTACTCAGGGCACCAACTCTGCTGTGCTTGAACGCCAGACAGATAAGATAACCATTTTTCTCAAGACTTTTACTTTGCAGCTAAAAATATCTCTCAAGAAAAAATACCTCCAGGAAGCCCCGAGCCAGCCCCAAAATGGCCATTATGTGGCAGCAGGTATTCTCCCCGTTGCTGCCTCGTCCTGCTCCACAGTGGCAGCTCTCGGTGAGAAAGGAGCAGCACTCCCAGGATGCCAGCAGGGATGTCTGAACACCAGGGAGCTTCTCAGCCTCACGTTGTTGCTCACACGGTGCTGAGGACAGAGCTGGCCCCGAGTCAGAGAACAGCAAGCTCGCTACTCAGCACTCCTCACTTCAGAGCACAACAGGCGCGTTCTCCCTCCGCTGCGGGGTCGAGGGGAGCTCAGTGCACAGACAGCAACCCCCGCAGCACAGTAAGGCGGCGTGCAGCCTGATCCTGTTTCTGAATGCAGCACAAAGCACCACCAGCCCTCACCGACAGGAACAATGGACTCCAAGGCCCACTGGAAGGAACAGTGGGACAAAGCCCAGCAGGTGAGTGGGGGCCCGTGGGACAAGGGGCTACCAGAAAGGGGAAGGAACAAGGCAACCTGTACAAACCCCACCAGATCGTGCTGCAAAAATGGGAAGTGTTGAGACAACTGCAGGAATCTGACAGGCTTATTCTGCACCTAATGTCACCCCAGGTGAGCCCTGAACCTTCAAGCCCACAGGCACCACGGGAGGAACAGCAGGCTCCCAGTATGGCAGGAGTTGTTGCTGGTCCACAGTCACAGCTGCCACCCTTCTGGTCCTCCAGCAGCAGCCTGGGAGCACAGAGCAGGGCAGAGCTGGCAGTCAGGGCACCATCCAGGGTAACCACTGTGCTTGGCACAGCACAGTGTGGAGGCTTTGGGAGGTGTGCTGAGGGCACGTGGCACAGGTAGGACAACAGAGATCTGGTAGCCTGAGACACACAGAGCCCCTGCGTGCACATATACTCATGTCTAGTACAGTTAATGCACACACATACAACTGCATTGCTTTTTACACATCTGAACACAGAGATGTAATATTTTTAAATATACTAAATATTGCCACATGCTTCTTGCAAGTAACTCCAGTACAGAACATATTTATCCTGACAAAGCAAGAGTATAAATGTTGACGGAAATGCTGCAATGGCAAAATTTTAATTTACTGGCTTGAATTTTATATGGTAAGATCTTGTTTATATATAACACAGAACAGAGTAAGTGTACAGAATTGTGGGGTTTTAAGATCATTTAGGCATTTTTAGGTCCAAGTTCTTACTAACTGCCCTACTGGTTGTGTTCCCCTTCATACTCCGTGTGTAGGAAGCAGTGACATAGCTTGAGGTTCCAGCACTTACTCCCCACTGGCTTCCCACTTCCAACAAGTGAGACAGGATCTGGGAATTCAGTGGCCTGCCTCAGACAGCTCCCATCTGCTCCTCAGAGGAAGCAAACACTCTCGGCTCTGAATGAAGGCAGTACAGACCACGCTGAAATCACTGCGTTAGGCTTGGCACCCAAGCTGGGCTTGGCCAAAAACCCAGCCTGAGGTGAATCATTTATGAGATGGATGTGAAGCTTGGCTGGGCTTAACAAAGGCCTTGGAAGCAGACATTAATAGGTGGTGTTCAAATATTCTTAGAGCTCAAATATTCTTAGAGTGTCCTGGGAATCCAAGGGGCATTTGGACAAGGATTTTATCTCTATTTTCCAGAACACACCAGAGGTAGAAAGGTGACAGAAGCATGCAAAGTTGTAACCATTCCTGCCATTCTCTGTCCTTGGGAAATTCCTGCTGACCGGATCCTCATCACAGTGTTATTCAAGCTCAGGAAGTTATTCACCACATTTCAATAAGGTTTGTTCATCTGCCCAGTGCAGTTATTAGAAGTCTTGACAGATAGGCCCAAAAGGTCACCTAAGCCTGGCAGAACATGGAAATTGTTGCAGCACCAGGAGAGGAGTCACAGAGTCAGGCCAAATTCAAAGAATAAATGGCTTTTGATCAAGTGATTAAGATGCCCCCAATAACAACAAGAGCAATGTGATGCTTTGGGCAAAAGCATTCTGCACTTCAGTTACGGCCAGCTCTGCTTTACACTCCTGTGAATCTGCACAGAGAGAAGCTGGGCAGGTTCGTAGAAGGGAACACACTGCAGCACAGTCCTGCAGCACTGGGGCTGCTCTCACACCTGCCTGCACTAACACAATGCTCACACAGCCCCATAGCCACCGATTTTCTCATCCCATTTTATGTCAGGAGTATCTTGTGGATATTTTGCAACTCTGAGCTTCTCCCAGCAAAAAGAAATCCCAGGAGATTTTTTCCAAAGACCACTCAATGACACTGAAAGGTAAGTAGAAACAACTGTTGATGTCCTCAGGACCTGCGGGGTTTGAAAAAAGGAGGGATCAGGGGATATAAGCAGTACTACTTCTGAGCCACACTACCCCAAAGAGAACCTCTCTCTGAATTAAACCACCATATTCCAGTTTGCCCCTGTGTGCTCAGAGTTTCTAGCTGAGCCCAATTCCATTTGCACTCATGATGATGACTGCAGCCTGCTGCACTATCAGGAAATAACCCCCAAAATTACATCACTAGGGTATTTCCAGAACTCTTCATATGTAGCCTGGTATGACTTTCTTCAAGAAAGACCTGAAGTATTACATTTGAAAGAGAGGGTTTTGGTCCATGATGCTGAGATTAGAACAGCACCTTAAATGACATCAGGGTAACTCAGTGATTTCCCAATGTGTGGAAAACTAATTAAACACTACTGTTAATGTAGTACTGCTCAGTAGAAACCAGCAACGTGTTCATGTCCATCTGATATAAAGAATTTGAAGGCCAGGCTGAATGCTGAGGTTGAAAGTGTAATGTATACACCAGATAAAGTCTGTAAGCCTGACTCTGCAGAAATGCCAGAACCCAAGTGCAGTCAAACCAGACACACACTGGATGTGGCCACTGGGAATCCCCCCTTTATTTCTCCATTTCATGCCGTTCAGGGCTGAGACAACTGCAAATGGCCTGAATGCAGTCTGCCTTTCCTCCCAACAGCAGAGATGGGATCATAATTCAGGCACAGACTAAGCCAAGGGCTCTAAGACTGGTGGTCACAGTGATGAGCAAATACTGAGCACTAATTAATTGCCCACAGCACGGTGATGTCAATCACCATGGGAATCACCAGAGGAACACAGGAAGAAAATCTTGGAAACAGGACAGACAAAAGATGGTGCTGGAAAGAAAGAGGAATCAAGAGGGAGCTGCAAAATGAATATGATATAGAAGATGTGATAAAAATAACCAAAAAGCCTGGAAAAGAACAGTCAAGGAGAAATGGGAAGTATTACAAAGAACAAGGAAAAATCCCAGCCATTGTCATAACTCTCCTGGGCCACTCCCACTTTAATTTTCACTTTCAGCAATTTCATCCCACCCTGTTGAAAATCCCTGGGTGTGTTCACATCCATGACAAACTGTGTGGTCTGACAAAACTCACAGGGTCTCGTTAAAATTTCACACTGGGATAATAACATTGTTTGCATGGGTTTGCCCTTCACTGCTGAGCAGAATAAAGATTTTAAACCCAGGGAAAGTGTTCCTACTTCAAGTGCAATAACTGCATGGTGTTACAGCTGTATCCTACTTGAGCATTCTTCTCCTGATGATTCTGTCCCACAATACCTTAAGGTTAAGCACTTTAATGGAAAGGAGAGAAGAGTAAGAGCTCGATTCAATAATGTATCAGAAGAATGCACACCAAGGGGCATTTCATGGCTCAGGAGCAGATGGTGGTTCTTTGTACACAGAATGTCTCCAGAAATAACAAATGTGGCAATATCAAATGTGGCTGGAGAAAAACATTCATTTTTAGACACCTCAGAATACAGGGAGCTTTCAGTGCTACTAGGGATGCTTTTTTCTCCCCTTTGAGCACTGCCAGCTGACATTTCTCATTATCTCCCAGGAAAGCAAAGCCAAGACCAACAATTTTGTTACTTTTCAAAGAGATGGTGGTGTACACTGGAGGCTCATCAGATCATAGTGAGGGTGATGGAAGAATTTTCCTGTGGAGAAGGGATTAGATTTGAGTCTCCTTTTGTACTTTCAAAATGACAAAGCTCCATAAGGTGTCAGACCTCAAGGTATAATGCACAGCACACGGGGATTGGAAGGACATGGAACCACACGGGTAGTTAGAATGGGTCTGTACTCCACACCTCCACTTACAGGGGGCCAGTGGCAAAGTCGTGAATAGCAGTGTTCTGAGCACTCTTGCCAGGCTTCTGAAATTCAGCTTCACCAGTTAATTTTGTAGAACACAAACAGTACTCCTACAAATTCAAGGAATGTTTTTAAACACATAGATATTATAAATCCATTTTCACTTTTTTCCCCAGCAATTCAAACAAGAAAAGTTTCTACACAATAATCCACGGAACAACTTCATTTCTTGAGAAGTACACCTACTAAAACAGATGTGATAGCTGCTATCTGTTTTTTACATCATCAGACATAACCTGATTATTTTCAGTATTGTCTCTTTTGTGTGTGATAGATTATACAAAAACTCTGCTAAACTTCCCAGACAGCAGAATTAACCTGGTTATCCAGAGCCTGCTCCAGCTGCAGAGACCATGTAAAGACATGTCACCCAGACATGGCCTGTAATTAAAAAGTCCCATTGCTTTTTAAAGCCAAACCAGAAAATAACCAAGGGTTGAAACCAACACCTGCATTTCTCTGTACTCTGCTGTCCCTCTGAGTTGTGCAGGAGCTCGGTAAAACCAAGTGATTCACCAATGACATGCAAATGCTCCGCACATAAAATGTGGAAAGGCAAGTGGTAAAACACCACAGAAACACACTTAGATCTAATGTTGAACAGAATTTCCCACTGCTTCCTTTACCCTTCTCTCCTTTCTACCAGGGCTTTGGCAGTTTAGGGTTTGGGGGTTTTTGGTTTGAAAAAGCCTAATTAAGCAAAAGAAACACTTACCAAGCCTCCTGAGCAGCTCCTGAACGTGCGGTTTAATAAGTGAAGTCTGGACCTGACCAGCACCTACTGCCCCTCCCTACCCCCAAGTGAGGACCCTGCCAAGCCCAGGTGCAGGTATTTTCATTGCCCAATTCCTGTTCCATTACTTCCAAGCTCAGCAGGTTAAACAGAAGTGGAACTCTCACCTGAGAACAATCTGTGTCAGATAACAACAATCAGGTGTCAGACAACAGAAAATCCTTATAGGACACAGTTGCTTTTCATCAGAAAAAAAAAAAAGCACAAACTCAAGCCCACATCAATTTGGTATCACTTCATTCATTCCCCAGCCAAGGCCTTTTCCCAGTGGAATGTCCAGTGTCCAAGACACAGGTTTTACACCGAACATCTCCTGGATGTCAGGTGTCCCCTTTGTGGAGGTTTTCAGATGTCAAGGGAAAGGAATCTCATTTAAAAGCCCTCTACTGAAACAAAATCCTTATTAATCACAAGTGATCCAAGGACAGCACTTCACAGGAATCTGGCTTGTGGCACTGCCTGTAGGTATTAAAGCATTTCCAGAACTCAGCAGCTCACACTGAAGGACAGTGTGCATTTTGCTCCCCTTGTGAAAATACACCCAAATAGGGTTAACTGGTGTGTCTTCAAAAACCACCATCAAGGCACACCTTCCTTCCCTCAGCACGTACCAGTGTGATTACAGAAACCACTGAGAGTAGGGAACTACTGCCCTTGGGCAGAGAGTGTAAAATCCCCAAAGCGTGTGAACTAAACGAGCGGCACCTGGATCTAATGAAAGCCACAAAGTCACCTGGGTCACTTAGCTGTATATAGAAATTGCCATCAGGAAAAGCTTCATTATGTGTAAAACAGTAATTCTGATACTTAATAGTCAAATTAACTTTGTATAGCCACTGAAAAAATGTTCTAATTGCTCCACTTTAGTTTCCCTTTAATCCTTAGTACTTTCCTGTGATATTATTGACTATTTCCTCTAAGTCATGTAATGCCATGTTGTGTAAGTACTTTTTGTGCTTTTATTACAAAAAAAGGAATGAAACTAAGGAGAAAAGAAGGGAATGGCTTTATTAGTTACTCAGAACACAGAGCTCACCCCATTCTGGTGGGCCATACAAAAGCTGCCTGAGGAGTTAGAAAGTCCATTAGAAAATCCATTCTATTGATCCATCAACCCACACTTTAATAAAGTAAAAGAAAGAAGCAGCTGCAAATGTATATATTAAGAATAATTCCACAAGCCAAAGGACAATCTGCCTTTGCTTTTGCCTTCTGGAATCTCACAAAGGCTGCACAAGCTCTAAAAATGTATTTTTTCAGACTCATGAGGGTATGAGCAGTGCTTTCAGAGGAGAAATTGTAATTCATCAGGACTGCAAAATCAAATTACTCCTCAGACTTCTGCGACATAAAATCTTATTCTTGAGGCTGTAAGTCCAAAAATCAGGAGCTGACACCAACATTTTACTGGTATTTAGGATGGCCACGCTTCTCCCCATCTCTGTGTGCCTGTCTGGAGGCACAGTAAGATGCTATAAATGTGCACAGGAATGTACGTACAAGATAAGGATACAGCACAGGGACTTCATCTGGGTGACGGTGCATTGGAGGAATTCCCAGATTTGCCATAGAAGGAATAGCAAAACTGAGGAGAAGCTCAGCCTTTGTCAAGTTCCCTGTCAGTGGTACCTAAATGAGCTGGTTTAAAATATCTCTGTTATAGTCTGCAGTATTAATACAGCTGCAGCTCAGCTGAAAACACAGCCACCAATATTTTCTGATTGTATTTGTATTTTTGAAAGCAAAATACTAATAGAGATGACTGATGTGTGACACATAATCCACATTCTGCTCTCTCTTGCAAAAATATCAGACGGGCTGAGAAATAACCAGAATTTTAATGCATGTTAATTTGTGCAATGCATTTTGCATACATTTGCTTTTATTTTTGTATTCTGCAGGCAGCTGGAGTAAGTAAAAAAAAGATCTGTAATCATCTCAGAATTAAAAAGAATTTTGAAAGCCAAAGCTTTATCCCGTTTTCATTGTTTAAATATTAAAATAGTAAAATCAGACGCTTTGGCTTTTATGATCTTATAATGAAGCCACAAATACATTTAGAAATGTTTGTGTTTTTACTTTGGAGATGAACTTCAACAGAATAAATCCATCTCTTCTGTTATTTAATATGCAAAGACCTTATATATATATATATATATATGTGCAAATCTAAACACACCTTCAGGTGCAGCTCAAAAACCCCATCAAACCTGAAGATTGGCATGTATTTTCCCAAGAATTCCTCATTGTAAAACCACCCTCACACCTTGCTAGGAGGCTGAGGCAGAGGAGCCTTGCCACGTTTTCGTGTAATCTCTGCATAGCTAATACACACATTGGAGTCAGTTCCTCCCAGGAACGTGGAAATAGCTTGTTACACAGAAAGATGATCTCTCTAAGATTCCAGGGGAGTATCTGGGGAACAATTCAGACCCTGTTCAGAAAAAACGCCTCTGCTGTAAACATTTTACTACTTTCTGATGCACAAGTGAGTACTAGCAACATACACTGACCCTGCAAGAGACCATGGACAGAAAATTAAAATATTAGCAAATAGGGAAGGTGTTCCTTTATTTCTTTGTGGTTTATACTAGTCTGGGCAGTGTGGACAAGACAGTTCAGCCACCAAGGTGTGGGAGAGATTAATGCCAAGAGCTTCCACAATGCTCTTCTGTGAGAGCCACAGGTCCTGGCAATCTGCACAGCAGTACTGCACCTAAAAACTGCCACAGATTATTTTCAGGGACCTGATTACTCCTGTCACTTGGAGTTAGATATTTAACCCTGGTGTAAACCACATAATAGCCATGGCTGTACCAGCTAATACACCACTACAGGAGAGGAGCTGTAACAGAAACAGCTGGATGTACACAGAAGAGTGAGAATGGAACAAGCCAAAGAGAATGAAGAGAAAAGAAGACAGCAAGGAAACTTCCCACATCTCATTCCAAGAATGTCTCTGAGTAAGAGACACCCCAAGCCAGTCTTTAGGAAGGTGACTGTGGGGTCACATGCAGAGCAGATTCCTGCAGTTTTGTGGCAGGAATTGATAACTCTGAGCTCATCTACCCAGAGGCCAGTGAGAAGCATTCCTCTTTATTCACTCTGTCAGCTCGGCTTCTTGTTACAACAATGTAAGAAGCAGAAATATAATAAATTTGAGGGAAAAGGAAAAATTAGTAAGTCAAAACAAGCACACTTTAAAATATAAATTAATTTTTTAAAAAATAAGATTAAATATCTAACAAAAAAATTAAGTTCAAAATGTATTATATGCTGCCAACCTTTCCTACGAACCAAATTCCTCAGAGATTTTTACTGGTTTATGAAACAGCTGATTTATGTTTTCCTGGTTTATGAAGACATGCTAAAATTTTCCAAGTAAGACAGGGAAGGTATGTTGGGATACTGTAGGAACCACCAAGTCTGGGAAATCCCACATCCATGAGCAATCCAAGAAGAAAACAGGAGACCAACCTACTTTAGTTTTGGCTCCGCTGAGGCTTTTCCACTTGGGCTGGCAGTGCCAAAGGTACCAGGAAACTCCTTCCACCTCAGTGACTCGAGGGAGCCAGGGGAAAACTGGAATCCAACGTGTTAGAAAGAGTATGCTCAGATTCCCAGAGGAACAATCTGTGCAGAACATAACTGGAAATGACAAGTGAAATGCCACGGCCTGTCCTCAGACACAAATGCAGAGCTGGAAGTGCCCATGATCTCCTGAGCTGAGCGGGATGTCTCATGCCCGTGCCTGAAATCCATGCTGACACGCAGGGAAGCGCTCGTGTTTGGCATTTACAGAGATGTTTGCTACTGCCACAAACACACGGGGGCACATTGCCCAAGCCCTGAAGAACAAGCCATGGCTGTGCCTGTCTCTGTGTTCTGGTGACTGTTACCATTTCTTTGGGTTTTCTAGTTTCTATCACACACCAGAGCCAAAAATCCCCTCTGCCACAATGCAAGAGCTTTTTTTTTCACTGGCAACATTTTTTAGGAGCCTAAAATCCTGTCACAACTCAGACAAAGCTCAGATTTGCCATTAATGCACATCCCTATTTAGTTCCAACTGCTTAGCAATTCCAGGTTTAAGTCCAGTACCTTCATAAAGGGAATGAAGGGACAGCATCACTCCTTGCTGCTGCCTCCAGGACTGGTAAGAGGGTGTCTAAAGTTAAAGGGATAATCCTGGGGTGACATTTAGTCAGGAAGTTATTTGAAAGCCAAATATGTATCATTTTTATGTTTATGTACTATATAACACCACGTAATTGTGTGTGTATATATGTTTAAAAAACCAAAACACAATGCTGCCAAAAGCTGAGGTGGATCCCTGAAACCAAGCTCTGCTGGCAGTAACCTATGCCAGCTGCAGAATATGCTCAGTTCTGAGGGCTTTGGGGTGGTGAAATGGTTCCATCTGATAGGGAGGGAGAAGGCAGGGAAAAACTGTGTGCAGTGCACTTAACTGTCACCATGTATAAAGTCATTCCTCCCCAACTAAATGACAAGGTAAAAGAGCATTTACCTCTAGGCAGCGGGGAGTCCCAGAGATTAGAAATGAAAAATAACAGATACCACTAGGAAAACATGAAGTGCAACACGCTGTGTACAGAGCACATTCACAACAATTCCATCAAATACCCATTTAATACGGCAAGAAAAAGTGCATTCTGAAGAGCTGTCTTATCTAACAGCAGTGTGTTCAGACTTCATTTAATCTGTCCTCTGCTGAAACACAAAATGCCATGGTTATTCCTAATTTAAATTATCTTGTGACCCATCACCAGGGCTAACCACTAAGCAAAACACACTGGTAAAGTTATACTGATACAGACACGAGGGCCAAAACACTCCTTGCTCAGAGAGGTGGATGCTGCCTTCCCAGCTCTCTTACAAAAACTAATATTGTATCTCACATAAGGCAGCTCTCAGAGAACAGGACTCTCTGTTCAGATTTACAATATCCTTAAGATAGACATTAGACATTTACAAAAATAAAGAGCTGTCACCCATCTCCTATGCAGATCTAGGACTTCCTCACAGGCTCAGTCACACTCATGTATTCACCAGACTCTGGGAAGTTAAAGATCCACATCCTAGTTCTCATCAGAGCATACAAATGAGCCCTCGAAATTCAGCTATTTTCTAGAAATTTCAGACATGGAAGATGACTTTACTTCCAAACCTTCCAAATGATCCATCTGTGTAGCAGAGCAATTCATATGTTCACACATAAGGCAGTGCCCACAGAGCTGAAAAGCAGATCATGTCTGTGGAAACTCCACAGAAAGAGAAATAGCAAAAAGTAAAGACAGAGTTTGGGGATTTAGCATGTCCTTTAAATCAAATAACTTCCCTTCTGTGCTGGCTACAAAATGGATAGTTGGGAAAAAACACATGAAGGGAAATTGTTCAGAATCTCTACTTATCGTTATTTTAGGAAATAAACTTGGCAGAGGCTTGAGGTAACCTGTCTTTGCACACCCAACCCGCTCAGGCTCCCAGCTTCAGGATCTCGAGCAGCACCACAGCCAGGCAAGGGAAAGAAACTCCACAAACACCTGACCCGCTGTTCAAAGCCCACCAGGCACATACAAAACCTAGCTCCGTAGGTTACTTACCTTCAGTGATGTTTGTGGGACTGCTCTACAGTCACTAAGCAATGAACTCTTACAAACCATAAACAGTAAGTTTCAATACAAAGCAACGCCATGAAGTTAACTGAACGTTTTACATAAGCAAAATGTTCAGTACAAATTCCTGAGAAGCCAGAGTGTCACTGAAGCGTTCACTAACCTTCCTGCTCTGTGAACAACTGATCAGACCCTTTGAAAAGACATTCAGAACCACTGCAGTTTATTTCTGCTCCCATAGGACCAGCTGCACAAGGCACCCTCAGAATACAGGACCCCACAATGATTCAAAACATGTCTTTGAATGCAGTGTACAGTTCTTAATTACCCAAACAGTTCTTCATTTCCCCTGTTTTAGTGGATGTGCAGCCAGCTGCAGACAGGAACAGGAGGAGCAGGTGTGAAGTTAGGACACTACCAAAATCCCTGACATGCTGTATTTGAGGGAGATTAGGGTGATCCAAAGAATGCCTTTTAAACTTGTTTTGTCAGACTAATACCAGGAGTTACATAAACCAACATGGAATTATGACTTTTTATGTTTTTATGTAAGCATTATGACTCATTTTCTTCCCTATTATTATTCTCTTTTTCTCTTGATTTCCTAGCCAACTCTTCAGTGCAGAGATTTGGAACCTGGAGTTGTGCCTTGAGTGAAATCTCCGAGAGCAGGGCTCCTGGGAGACCTCCTTGCCGTGTTTCAGGTTCAGCACTGCAGTGGAGGCTGAGGAGTTTTGTGCCATTATGTAACTGCCTGGCAGCATGTCGCCTCAGGCACTTATAATCTGGTTTACTGCTTGTCATTTGCTAATACTTGGGGTTTTTCTCTAGCTTATGGTCTCAGGGATGTTACCGGGGGGTTTGCCTTCCACCTCCCGGGAGGAGGGAAGGCGGCTTCCACCACAGCTGCCAGGTGCACGTGGGGAGGGAGATCTTTCCCACTCCTCAAACCACCATCCCATGCCCTCATGGCCGAGCACACAGATCGGAGCAGAGCAGAGCAGAGCAGAGCCCCTGCCCAGAGCAGCAGCGTTTGCTGAGTACTCCTGTGGCACCAGAGGCACAGCTGAGCAGGCTCCTGGAGCACAAAGGCGGTGTAAGACGAGGGCAGTGCTGTTCCAACAGAAGCAGCTAATCAAGTGCATTCAGCTCTGCTGGGCAGACTCCAGATTTAACCACACCATGGCAGCCAGCAACACACTTCATGTGTAGGGACACTGAGAAACAGGTCTCTGCACCACTAATTTGAGAGATTAATGTGCTCACAGCTTTCAAAAACACAAGCTGTCAAAGAAGATTTCATGTGTCCCTGTATATAGTTCAGGTATCTACTCGCTCTTCTATTCCCTTACAGTTTTCCTGAGCAAAATATCCTCTCTCCAGGAGAATGAAACTGTACCCATGCTAGAAACCTATGGCAAAAATATGCATCACACCTAATTCTTCAGTACCAACCTAAGGAAAAAATTACAGTGCACAGGCTCTCCAAAAACTTCACCCGAGTCCTGGCATTTACTGTCAATTCAAGCCATGAATTTACTGACACCCTTACTTCTGATTGCCCTGGTAATGCGTTAACCTACCCTGCAATAAAAATCGTTACCATATACACTGACATAAGCAATTCAGTGCAAGGGTTGGAAACCGTAGGATTTGCCATATGTGCTTCTGAAGGTTATTCCAGCATTCTCCTCTACAGCTTCAAGCACACAACAAAACAATAGGATGTATTCGGATCAAAGCCTTAAAAATACCAACATTTAGCAGCTTCTGCATTTTCCTGTTACCTGAAGAAAGGAACAAAACATGAAAAGCTCTAAAACTTAAGTTCTTCACTAGGTTCTATCTCAAAGCAAGAAATTACTTTATATCTATTTTCCTGAGGTTGCAATTATTTATAAAATCACTGTTTTCATAAAATTATTAGTCTTCTGCCAGGGAGGCCCTGAATTTATGAAAATCAATTTTTAAAAGGATATAAGGATAATTTAGAAGGATAAAAGAATAATTTTTAATAACCTAAACAGTCCTCATCAGAGAGCAGAGATAAGAGGGAAGAGAGATGAGCCTAACACAGATGTGCAGATTCCTTTTAAAAGATGTTCTCCCTCCACTTAACAGAAAATAAATAAAGGGAATTAGCCCTCTTAATTTATTCTTTGTCAAAATTTTCTGTCATAATATGAAGTATCAAATTTTCACTTGAAATTCCTGGGAAGTGTTTATTTTGAGATCTGTGATACAACTTCTATCACAAATTCTGTATTCCAAAGGGTCACACATCCAAAAGAAGCTCCCCAAAGTTCCAATTACACTCTCAATGCCATGACCTGTGGTACAGAAACCAACTGATTGAACGATGCAATGTGGGAAATAAATAGAGAAGGAAAGTGCCATCTGTGCTGGTTTGAAGGTAAACCGGCAGGAGAAGTGGACCCACCACAAGAGAGGTTATAAGTCAGAGTTACAATTTAATGAAAGATATTACAATAAATACA